>CAJHQQ010001427.1:0-97196 GCA_905132885.1 Moricandia moricandioides | reverse complement strand
TGCATTCCAAAACCTTAAGGTTTACAACATCTGAGTAGTTATCTTGTTAGATTTAAAATTTATTAGGGTTTAGATGAATCATTGAAACATAGCACTGCTCGGGTGATTTATAAGGATCCTTCAACTGAATTAGTCTAACTGCTTGTATTCTAGAGTAGCCAAATAGAACCCTCAACTTAGGATAATTGATAACCTCGACAGTGGATTCAACTCCTGATGATAATTTTGCTGAGCTAAGTTGTTAGGAGTATTCAACGGCTGATTTATTAAACCTAGTAACCATATCGATTAGGATGCTAATGCTTTTCTAAGGAAGAACCGATCTACACTCTGTAGTCTGGATCAACACTCGTTGCTTGTTTGCACGCGATAGCTGGAACATAAAAGTTAGTCATCTGATTAGAATCGCAACTAAAGATGAATATCTTACTATTGCATTCGAATTCTAGGATGGTTCATCGCACACCATTATCATCTATAATTATAATTTTGATTGCATGAATCCTATGTGTAGCTGCATTTCCATATATCTTACAAACAATTGATTGCTTGTTTACTGCTTTATTTATTGCTTTAGTAATTATTGTCTAGCTTAATCTTAATTTCTATAGTATATTGTGTGTCCACGATTTATGTGTATTTGATCATTAAATACTATAGTCCAATCTTATTTGAGAGAAGGTTGCTCTAGGGTAATTTGAACTATATCAAATTTGGCGTCTTTGCCAAGAAACATTTGATTCGCCATTAGACTTGATTGATAGGTTTAGTCTAGCCTTTTTTTAGTTACTCACATAAAAAATTTCTTGTGTCTTTTAGAGGCATGCCTAATAGTACCAGAAGCAACAAGACAAAAAAGTTTTTTATCGAAGGCAGCCTTGGTTACATTCTCACAAAGCTATAAAACCACCGTGGTCTCTTGTACCATGCAGGAGAAGCATGACGTCTTGGATAAATTTGATTGGTTTTCGCTTGTTTTAATAGAGCATGAGATAGAATCCTATAAACCACCGTGGTCTCTTGTACCATGCAGGAGAAATCATATTAACATAGACTGAGCTCATATGAGATTTATTGAAAGATAGAATAGATTATAAAAGCTTTATTAATATGATAGAAACTAAAGGGAAGAAGAAAGATTGTTTTCACCAAGATCAAAATGATTTTGTAACTGATATTCAAAATGATGAAGGTTTGTCTACATCAAACAGCAGCCTTGGTTACATTCTCACAAAGCCAATACAAATCTATATATATGAAATTTACATGCCGAGAACCCTAGTTACAGGGGCTTTGGTGATTGGTTTGGGTTTTATGCTTGAATACTCTCTCTTTAAATACATTCATATTTTATTCACTCTTTCATACGCGCAAATCTACATCAACTTCGAGCTCTCACCTTAAACACTTCAACCTTGTCCATTTACTTTATTCTCAGTCTAGTCTTGTTTCAATTGTCATTTACATCCTTGTAAACCTTTAAACACCAATATATAAATTCATTTTCGTAAACTTCAGTATGATTACATTGTGGTGTTCTAAAGATACGGTTGCCCATAAGATATTAATCTTTAATTTACAAATACAAACACTATAAAATTTCTAATGCAGGTTTTAGGATATACATTTTCCCTGATATAATGAAATACATTCTTCAGGGGACCATTCCTCTTCATCGCGGAAAAGCTCGAAGGCTTAAAAGAGCTCTTACAGTATAGTGGAAGAAAAATACTACAAATGAATCCTTGGAGAGCCCTATCTCGAATGCTTACACGACAGAACAAAATTCACGACGGCCAGTGCAGATTCTACTCCGGGGATGAACACTTGCCATTCTCATTAGAAAGTAAGGATATTAATGGCCAACCATTGTTAAAGATTGCGAGACTATCTTCAATACTTACCCGTCCTGACACACTACTTCACGAAATGGATGGGTTTGAGATTTGTTTACTTCACTTTAGTAGCGATAGAGATTGTTCGTGTGAGGACTTTTGGTGAATAATAAATAAGAAAAATCATTGTTCAAGCATCTAGAACATTTTTTACACATTTCCAGAAATAAAGCAAATGAAATGTTTTGGAATGAAATCAAACATGGGTTTGAGATTTGGTTACTTCTCAGTACGTACATAAGGAGAAAGTGAAGAGACTAATGATAGAGAAAGGTACTTGATGGAATGACAAATCTATTAACCTTCTTCTCCAAACTCCTGTGTGAATCTCTCATGGACGTCAAGGTCAGATTTGCTCACTGTTGGCCTCTGCCTAGCAAGTACCTTGTCGAAATCTGTTCTTGTGATCGGTGGTGGAATAATCTGTGAAACAAACAAATCAGTCTTACGTTTAACAGCATACACATGAATATGACATTAAAAAGATTCAACTCAGATGAACGAAATTCTATGAAGAGCAGTGCAGACTCATGCATGCTAAACGACTGTGTCTTCCAGAAGATTTATGAGAAGATCGACAGAATTTAAAAATAACAACATAAACTTTTGATAGGTACCTTTTCGGCAAGGCCTTTAGCTGCTAAATCTTGCATAGTGGTTTGGATAGCTCCAGGTTGCCTAGGTCCACATGGCATCCATGTACCATCAGGTGACTTGAAAAAGAACATTGCATCTTGAGTTTTGCGAACAGGCTCAAAAAGGACATCTTTTACCTGCAAGACTCAGGAAAGCTGTCAAGATAAAGGCTCTTCTATCTAGAGCTACTTCTGTGGCAAACTGTGGAAAAAAACAGAAAATCACTAGGTTCAAGCTACGTACACAAACGGAAACATCTGAACCAGAAAACCCTTCTGTCCTGAGACCCAAATATTCAAAATCAGATTCAGTTAAATTATGAGGTGTGTCTCCCAAATGGACCTGCATAAATCACGCATACCATTAAACTGATGATGTTTTCTTGAATCATTTACTTGAGGAACTCGAACCTAATAAAATTTTTATACCTTGAACATGTGCTGCCTAGCCTTGGCTTCTGGAAGAGGAATATAGATACGCTTATCAAAACGTCTTCTAATAGCCTGAAAATAAACATGGTGTTAACAGATCAGTATTTTCTAGACAGGAAAAGAAAATTTAGAACCAATTCATTCTTATGACTGTTCACCTGATCAAGAGCATAAGGTGTATTGGTTGCTGCAAGCACAAGTACTTTATCATCACTGTGTCCAACACCCTAACAGAAAACGAGGTAAGTAAAGAAGAAATGTTTCTGCTAATATTGAATGACAGAGTAGATCGAGAAGTTTTTAACCTGCATCTGCACAAGAAGCTCTGTCTTGATACGTCTTGAAGCTTCGCTCTCATTTCCTTCTCCACGCTGACCACACAGCGAATCTATCTCATCAACGAAAATAATCGAAGGAGAACTTTCACGGGCCATCTCGAAAAGGTTTGATACTAGCTTCTCACTTTCACCCATCCACTTCGACACCAGGTCTGATGAAGACACGCTGATGGTTGGTTGGGAGGTAAAAAGGACACAACTTTTCTTAAGTCACAACATGTTTCCAAGTATAAACACTGTAAACGCAAGATGAAACCAAAGAACAAAAAACATAAACTACACAGCCCAGCCATGACTCAAAACCCAGCAGAAGGTGCAAGCTTAGAAAGTCTCATCATTGTAATCAAGAATGTTGTGCAAGCACCAGTAAACCAAGAATGTGTGCCACCCTTACAACCAACAATGATCTGTAGGCTTGCCTTAACCAAAACAACATTATGTTGGTTCTCCTATAGGATATTTAGATTCTACCATAGATTACACAATAGCTTTCAAAATCTAGCTGCAGATGCTTGTAGGATAACATGCATAGATAGCCGAGACTATTGCGACTATATGGCAGGATACAGCTAAACACGAAGAAACCTTTGCAGCAAGCGTAATCCTCTCATAGTACGAAAACCCCTTAAGAAATCAAGAGCAAACACAGCTAAGGAGTGATTCAAGAGCATAATTAAACCAATCCCATAATACTCAATACTCCCTACATCTCTTATTACCTATCCAAATCCATGAGTGAAATAGTAAGACACTGCACTATCATCATTTCCCAGACTGAAATAGTTTTAACGTGAGTTACCTAAAAAACGTAGAGTCTGCTTCAGTAGCAACAGCCTTGGCCAAGTAAGACTTTCCTGTTCCAGGCGGTCCATACAGCAGAAAAGCTCTCCATGGCCGCCGCTTTCCTAAGAAAGGAACAATCAATAGTTAGTCACCAAAACAAGTCAAAGTCACCACATGATTCCTTTCCATACCGGTGAAGAACTGTGGAAACTTGACAGGCAAAATCACAGCCTCCTGAAGAGCTTGCTTAGCGCTTTCGAGGCCAGCAACATCTGTCCACTTAATGTTAGGCTTCTCTCTCACAATAGCAGAGTTCAATCCAGCTCGTAGCTTCGATTGCTCCGTGTCCTCTCCATCCTTTCCACCATCTCCTCCATCTTTCGCCTTACTCTTCGGCCTCGTCGCCACCGCTGCGTCGCCGTTAGATCCAGGACCCGATCCGCCTTCATCGAGAACGGCACGGATCTCCTCCGCACGGCGAAGGTACTCGGTGAATTTCTGGGTGATAGCTTCTCTGATCTTGGGATTCTTCTCGTACTTGAGATGAGTTTTGAAGTACTCAAGCGCGTTCATGTAGAGAGGGAAGGCCTTGTTGTAGTTCCCAGCATTGTCTTCTTGAACGGCTTGCTTCACGTACTCGATCGCTTGTTCCTTGAAATTGCTGTACATATCTTAGGGTTTACCGATTTTTCTCGGCTCGAATCGTAGATGAATTTGAGCAGAAGATCGGAGAGGAATGGGAAAGATGGGATATATTTTAATGGAAGAGAAGCCAGATTTGACGACGAAAAGGTCTAGAAAACAACGGAGCGTAGACATGTAAAATGATGAGACGTTGAGGTGTGATGAATTCGCTCAACGTTTTGATGAATGACAAGGAACCCACTTGCCGTTTTAAATCATATGCATACAGTATTTTTTCCTTCTATTTTGTATAAAAAAGTGAAACTTGTAGCTCACAAAAGGGCAAGAAATATTGGAGATCTTTATTTTAACACTGACCTGGTTTTGGTTTGGGAATTATTATATATACTAATTTTGTTTTAATTATTTTAAACATTTACATTGTAGGTCACTTTACCAAACTTAAATTACATTCTAAGACAGTTGCTATTCCTAACACACTTTTTTCTAACTTTTACTTTATTTTCTTATTTTTCTTTACATTTACTAGTTAGAAAGAAACTATAGTCATGACACTTTAGTTTCTTTCTCTTTCTCTATTTCTCTCTCTCATTTTTTTTTTGACCAGATCTCATTCTTCATCTATATTTTTTTTTTGAAACAACATCCACACCTCTCTGTACTTATTCATCTCTCTCAGAAGCTTTGCGGTGGCGACGGAGGAGGAGGATGATGTAACAGTTGTGGATAAATGGAGAGTGTTAAGGTTTCTGTTTACAATAGAAGAAGATGACTTGGAAATGGAAGATGATAATGATGACGGTGAACTAGTACGCGTTGATATTCCGGTGGAACGTTCCAGGGAGCCAACTCCGTTCTTGACGCCGCTGCATCCAAGATTAGGTCGCCATTGTTGAAACTTAAAATCAAGTTTCCTTAATTTTCATATTTGGTCCTTGTAATTTTAAGTATTTTCCCAAAAAATCATATTTGCAAATAAGTCCTCCTGAGTGTAATCCAAAATTTCTAAAATTGTATTTTAGATCCTATCAAATGAAATAAACAAGTATATACACCAAAAACCTCCAAATGCATCTAAACAAAAACTATACTCAAAATCATTAAAATTATCAAATATCATAACTTAAGCAATGTACAAATGAATCATTGTACATGTGATTTTCTGCATAATGTTGTACACGTGGACACTGAAATATATGTGTACACGTTGACGCTATTTGATACATTGAGTACATTACAAGTATCATTCCCTGAACTAAATTAATATAAGGGAGAATTGAAAAAACAAGACACTTTCGATGTTTGTTTGTCCAAATAAGACTTTTGATACTTTTAGTCGTTTTGGACATGTCTTGCCCTTGTGTTGTGGAAAATATAGTAAAATAAGGTCAAAACTTATTTAAAAATATATAAATCATTAGAAACCAAAGCATATCTACTTTTATGTTTAAATTTATTTTTTGAAAATTCTGGAACTATGTTTTATTTAATGTCATAGCTATGGTATAATACTTATTCTAGCCATCAACGTAGTGTAGTAATCGAATACAAAGTATAATACATAAGTGTACCATGGATAGAAAATATAAACTACACTTTCTTCTATAATTTACCCTAGCTAGATTTTGTCTCGTATTATTCTAGCTAGATGTCTTTAGTTTACCTGCGAGTTTTTTACAAGTTCTATCCAAGAGTCAGTGAAATACATTTTCTTTTTTACACGTCATACCTTGTTCTGCCTTTTACCTTATAATAACATGTGGCAGAATGTAGTTTCCACTCTCTCTACAGCTTTCTGACTTACGTATGATGTATATTCTAGCCAAATAAAGTAAAAATGGAAATTTCCAAATTTTGTTAAATATCTTTCCTAAATCTATTCTAAATATCTCTAAGTATATTCTCCCCACGATTTTCTCTTCACACGATCTCTATATCTATCGTTCCTTGTATCTCTCTCTCTTCTTCATCTCTATCTCTATCGTTCCTTGTATCTCTCTCTCTTCTTCATCGACATTTTCTTCTTAGATTTGTCCGACGAAACCGTAGAGTAAGAACAAACCCCCAATTCTTCAATCTATGGCTGATAACAAAGAAAAAGAAGACAATAATGAGATTAACAACGAAAAAAACGAAGCTCTCGGGTGGAAAAAACCATGATGCTTTTATCTCACCGTAAATCACCATTGAAATCGCTTGAATGGTCGGCGGAGAAGAGGAGGAAACAGATGAAAGTGTTTAGGGTAAAATAAAGTTTTTTTTACAACTGTTTTATTTTCATCGTTTTTTTCCTTTATTTACTTCTTTTCTTTTTGTTAATATATTTTTTACTTTATTAATTTTAAAAAACTAAAATAAATAACGAAATATTATTTATATTTAGGTAAATATAAGGGCATAATTTTATTAAATGGAAACTAAATCCTACTTACCTAAAAAATCTTCTACAAATCCTATTGTGACAAATCTAAGAAGAAAGTGTCTTTATTTCCATTTTTTTCTTAATATTAATGTCTATTAAGATTATATATATATCAAATTTTGTGTTATTTTATAAATTTATATAATGATTTTTGGCTTTTGACTTTGGTTCATTTAATTCAATTTATAATGCATTTAATTATGTGCATATGTGTATTCAATTGTATTACTAGGGGTTGTAGTACATAACTGGTTAATTTTGGTCTAAATTAAAGAGACAATTTTTTATTTTGAAAGTTTTGAGGCAAAAAATAAAGAAATAAGAAAAAAAACAAAGACCATTCGTGCAATTTTGTCTACACTTTGTGACGTGTACACATGTACATCAAAAATGAAGAAGTTGTACACATATAGGTGAATTGGTGGTTGCTTACTAAAAAGACAAAATACATAACAAAATAGATCAAGTCGAACTAAAGATGGTATACATGACACTACACATGATTTTGTGTGCTATTCATATCTAATGTTTTTTAGATTTTTATTTTACTTCATTTTCCAATGCATTTAATTATGTGCATATATGTGCTAAACTGCATTAACAAGGAGTTGTAATAAATAATTGGTTAATTTTAGGATAAATCAAAGAGACAGTTGTTTATTTTTAAAATTCTGAAGGTAAAAATGAAAGTAATCAAAAGACTAGAGACCATTCATGAAATTATGAGAATGTACTGGAATGAACAATCAAGAAAATTTTGTGTTAATTTGCATAGACAAATGCACACTTAAATTTGCAAGTGCAAGTTAAAAGCTTATCTATTATATAAGTGAACTTGTGTACATATTAGTTTTGTAAATTATTGTACATGGATAATGAAATATTGTATACACGTTGATGATTTGGCCGTACAAATACTTGAAACTTACAAATGAATGTAAAAAACTTATCTAGTATATAAAAATTGGTGTATAAGTTAATTAGTGTACACGCAAATCATTTACATGTGGACAATGCAATTTATGTACACATACTATATTTTTTTATAAGTAAATGTGCATATTATAGTGTACATACTATAGCTTTTTTTTATAAGTAAATGTACAAACTAAAATGTACACACACAATAGTTTTTCATTTCACATATTCTGTGACACCATTGCAACCCACACAAAAATAAAGTTTTACCTTTTTCATTTCACATATATCCTTGGTTTTTAGCATTCATACTAATAATATATAATTGTATATCACACCATTGCAACCCATTGAAGTATTTTTAAAAGATTTTATTTGCTATTATATTTATTAAAATTAAAATTATAAATTTTAGTTTTGACCACAATAACATTTGGTGCAAAAACGAAATAAAACAAATAGCAGGGATTAATGTTGCAAAAATAAAAATTTCATTAGGTCTAGATTGCACATTTTAAAAATCTCAGGGAAAATTCATGAAAAAACTTGAACAAATTAGAATTTCGAGGCAAAATGGAGAATAAGAAAGAGTTGAAGGACCATATGTGTAAATAATCAAAAATTCACCATTGTTGCTCCCCTCAAGCTTTATTTTTGATCTGTGAATGAATCGATGACAATTTCGGAGGCCACAATTCCGGTGAAGAGCAATACGACCACGACAAGGAAGAGATGACTTGGCCTTGAGGCGGATTACAATAGAGCTCATCTTGTGCCGTCAAGACTATAGCGACCACTCCAACGGCCACCAGGGCGTGGAAGAAGCTTAACGACAAAGAACAAGCAGTCTCAAATTTAGTTTTGTTCTGGTTGTGAATCGAAAGAAAGGAGACATGGCAAAGATAGTTGTGTTGTGACTGCACAGTTCAAGAGACACTATGACAGAAGAGGTACAGTGGCTTGGAATGGTGAACACGAGCTGCCATGGCTGAGCAAGCCACCATTTTCTCACTTGATTCCTAAAATTGAAGTTTTGAGAATTAATTTTTCTTTCAATTTTTTAAATGAAAAATTTACTAACGAGAAATACTGAAACTAAATAGTTTCAAGTTTTTTCTTGGTTAAAAAAACTACCTCAGTAGCAACAACTGTCTTATACTGTAATAAAAACTTAAAAAGTGACCTTGGATGTAAAAGACTCTAATTATTTTTGGGCATAAAAAGATCATGTTACTGCTCAAACAAAGCATGAGATGGTTTAGAAACCATAATGGGTGTAGAACCACCTATAAAATAAAGTTTCATATTAAAAACATTAGTAGTCCTAACTAAAGATCAGCAATATCATTTTTTTCCTGGAGAGATACAAGAAAGTTTGAAGTTGTGGAATCTTCGTTGTAAATGGCATATATCTCCTTCAGCTCTACTAAAAAGTATGTCTATATTTTAGGCTTCTTAATCATGGCAATCAAGTTCTTACAGTCCATACAAAAGTTCTGCCAGGTAAAGTAATACTAGACAAGCAAGTGCTTTAAGCTTTCAGTGCAAAGATGACTTCTTTCTTCTTTGATTTCTTATATACATTAGTTGGATTTAGCCCGACATATCTCTCCAAACCTATCCACATCCACTAAATTATGCTGCTAATGTCAAAGAACCATCCACCAGACATATATTATGTAAGCATATGGTTTATGAATCAATATTACCTAGAGGTTGTGTCACTGTAGATGCAATTGTGTTTGCTAAGTACCAAGCATGACATTCCCCTTCTGCGTGTCTGGTCAGTTCCAAATGGTTCCTATCAATATCTCTGAATAATTAATAGTTTCATTTTTTTTCATAGATACCATATTATCTACGGATAAGGATCTCTATCAAGAGCTGAATCTTCAATATTGCCTTTTCTCAAGAAAGGTAATCCATATTAGTGTAAATGCTTGAGACTGGGAAAATATTCAGATTGGAAGGGGTGGTTGTTAAGGCTCATGCTCGTAACGGTGGAGGACATTTAAAAATAGCATGAGTGACAGAATTGTCAGGTTCCCTAGACTTAAGAAAAATATTATGGCATCACATATGACGACGTGTCAAATTTCTTATTAAAACAATGTCATGTTACTAACCGCTAGGGCTAGGCACTTTAGTACTTAAGAATTAAATCCATAAGGACTAAAGATAACAAAATAAACTTATGGTTTTAACCTAAGAGAAACCAGAAAGTAGAAAGTAATAAAAACAAAGCAATAAATAAATAATTTGTTTAACAAATGATAAAGCGCTAGATCTAAGGAAATCATACCTGTGATTCAGAACTGCAGTCAATAGATTCCAAGAGTTTGTTATGCTCGATTCTAGAACTCGAATTCAATGTAAGTTATCCAGTTCTTGTTGCAGAAAACTATTAGGTACCTAGATCCTCTTAAAACCTAACTCTTGTTGCGAATTCAATTAATCAAAGAAGTATTATAATATATTCTATTTCTTCAACTAATCTAGTTCAACAGAATTAAGTTAAGGTAATTGAGTATACTCTCGTGTCTCACAACAATTCTAAAATTCTATGTTTTAGTTAATTACTATATAAGTTAGTAGGATAAACAATCCTGGTGTAGAATTTTATGAATAACCCTAGCAATCTATTGATCAACTATTTGACATTAAGATCTAGAAAACCAAAAATCTAACAAGTAGTTGATATCACTCAAATTACCCTAAGGGGTGACTTTTACTCTCTCAAATAAAAGGTTCAGTTGTAGTACTTAGGAAACGAATCCACAGGGAGCGTAGACACACAATAGATTATAGACTTTTCAATTAAGCTAGGCAAAAAGTTTATTAGGCAGTGAATAAAGTAGCAAGTTGATTAATCGGTTATTGTAAACAATAATGCAAAATAGCTAGACTTAGGGTTTTAGGCAAGTGGATTATAGATAATAGATGCTAATGGTATCAATCCTAGAACTCAATATCTAATGTACAAGATGACCAACTCTCGCTGCGAGTCTAATCTATTAACTAAGTCCGATGTCTCAGCTCTCGATTGTTGACACATAATTACCATCAACCGGCAATGATCTTGCGTTGATAGATGGTCTCTCGAGTCAAGAATTAAGACCTAATCAATATATTCACTAGGTTCCTTCGATCAACTCTCGTTTGTTTCTAACAACCTAGCTCAATAGAATTAAATTAGGTAATAGACTATGCTCTCGCATGCGCCTAATTATCATATGATTAGGTTTCTAGTTAATTACTCTAGAAGCAAGCAATAAGATCAATTCTAATGATATATATAATAATCACCCTAACTATTCTATTGTTTGGCTAATCCCTCAAAACCCTAGAAAACCTAAACCTAGTAGATGGATCTACTCAGACATGATCTTTGTCACATAAATAATAGATGAAATAGATATAGAATAGAAATCAAGTAAAGAACCAAAGGATTTCCAGGAGGACTCTAAAGGATTTCCTCCCTTCTCTCCTAACCCTAGAAAATTAGATAGAATAAAGTTTAGTCATCAACAATGGCTTAGAAAACAATATAAATTAGGTCTAAACTCGTCCAGGGGTATTCTGGTAATCTGTGGTGGATTTTGGGCTTAAGTCGGTCTTGAAACAAGTTGGTCATGTCTTCTGGGATCACCGTCGATCGAAAATAGGCTGCGTTGTCGATCGACGTTCATTCACCTTCTCGACATCTTCATCTCGCAAGACAGACAAACCACTCTCTAGTAAATCGATCATAACTTTAGATCTAACCGTGATATGGACCTCAAACCGGTGGAATTGGAAATATAACTCAAATATCTATCTTGTGTCAAAATCTCAGCTCAATCGCACCATAGGAAGATCTCAATCCCTAGATAAACTTTGGACGCATCTGCGCAGTTATGCATCTCAAAAAGCCCAAGAATCACCAAAATTCTCCAAAACGTAGCTAAACCTAAAAATACTCTAAAATATACTCCAAACACATATAATAGACTCTAAATAAGGCTGATATCATGGGATAAAGGTGTCAAATATCAGGCCCTATCCACTCTCCCGGACTTATCCTTTTGCTTGTACTCAAGCAAAAAATATCACATTCTGAAAAAGGTTTGAAAACACAGGGACTCACAATATCTCTAACATATTCATCTTACCTGTTATGCATTGAAACTACATCAAATACATGTCGATTTTAGAGAAACTTTAGATACATTATCCTAGTATCGCAGTCAAATCCATTCTACCAACAACTTAGCGAATACTAGTCTCACTCACCCCTCTACTAACCTCATTTCTTTGCATAAAATAAAAGTATAGATTTTACCTTGGGAGTATCGATCAAATGATACATCGACTATTACCCCTTCAGGTACTGAGTAAACATGTAGTCTTATTCTAGTTTCTTTTCTCCCTATATTTCCCTTCTCTTAATCCTTTTATTATCTCAAATCCAATGACCAATGATGCTGATTCAGGCCACCATATAGCCATTTTCTTTTTTGATATATATTTTTTTTGGCAAAGTGCAGGCGAATAATGGGGTCATCGGTAATGTACCTACCACTCGCTTCTAACAATGTGTGATCATCCCTTTGAATTATAATAGTAGGGTCATTGGTAATGTACCTACCCCTCTGCATCTCTGGGAATCATCTCAATCTTTTATTTTTCTTTCTTTCTGGATGCCGAAGAGAGGAGAGAAGGAAACCAAAAACATGCAGATTTTTACCTTTCAGACATGAAGGAGGAATCCGATCCACTGTATGCCAAACCCCAAAGCAAGCAGATTAGTCAATATTAGGATGGAGGTCAGCTTCGGTTCCTTCAAACTTTCTAAGAAAGTGTGATATAAGTGGTAGGATGATCCACTTTGGTATCCAAAAATATACAGAATTTTACCTTTCAAACATGAAGGAGGAATCCGGTCCAGTGTATGCCAAACCCCAAAGCAAGCAGATTAGTCAATATTAAGTTGGAGGTCAGCTTCGGTTCCTTCAAACTTTCTAAGAAAGCGTGATATCATTGGTAGGATGATCCACTTTGTTATCTCTAGTATTGTCTTCAATCAACAAGTCTAAGAATGGTGCTATAGAGTGGTTAGTGAACAAGTAATGATATAAATCTGATCATATTCCATTTCTTGACTCTATAAAAACTTAAATAAACATAGAACATAAAACTCAAAATAAAACACAATATCAGTAAACATCCCCCAGACTTAAAAAAACAATGTCCCCATTGTTATACAGTCTGAAATTGGCGGGAAAATAAATCATAAGGAAAAATTTTAACAAGGAAAAATTGTATACTTGCTCGTTGGATGTGACTGTCGATCGACACAGTTAAGTGGCGATGGATCGATACTCGGGTTCCTCCGTCGGTCGACAGTGATCAAGTGTCGGTCGATGCTCTGTGTAGACAATCTTCCTCATATCTTTTTTTTTGAAAACCTGTAATAATAAAATAAAATCTAAAATTAGACTAATATAATTAAAAAATAATTGGAAACTTATTAAAGAGTGGGTTGCCTCCACTCAGCGCTTGTTTATAGTCTTTAGCTTGACGTTTTGGAGTTCTGATTCTTTTTTGATGAGATTGGAGACTTGCTACAAAAAAATTCCCAATGTCCAATGTCTTCAGCTTCACCACCCTTTTTGTGAAAGCGTCCATAGAATCTTCTCATTTGTCTATCATCTCAGCAATAAGGAGTGCTCGAAGCTTTAGAAATGGCTGCGAGAAGCATCTTCTGCGCACTATGTACTTCCTGACACCATCTGAGAATAGGGGATTCAATGATAACTGAGAAACGTCATTGGTCCTTTTCCTTTCTTCCAACTCCTGTTCTTCTTTACCCCAGACTTGTCTGATCTCGTGGTGCCTCCATCAAAAAGGTTTCGACACACTTCAAAGTTTTTCTGCTCTGATCCGTGATGAGTGTCGATCCACGCTCTGGTGTTGTGTTTGATCGATACTCCAATGGTGGTGTCGTTCGATATTGCAGTTCTAGTGTCGATTGATAATTCTTCTGCTAGGCCTTTGTTGACGACACTTCTATATCTCAACCCTCTCTAAGAAGCTATCGCATACATTTGATCATCAAATACCACACTGTAGGAACCCGGATGCCCACTTTATCTTGTGTAATAGGAAATTCGGCCCCTAAAACAGCGCAGGGAACCACAACAGGGTCATGTACCCTCTTCACTCTTTGCAAAAACTAGCAGCTTCTTCTGTGGAGATAGGTGGTTGTAGATGTTCTAGGACAGCAAGGTGTGAGGTCTCAGACTCGCGCATACTCTTCCCAACTGGCTCTGGTTCAATGACATAATATGGTTCGTCCAGACATGGGTGTCGATCGATATCATAAAATGGGTGTTGATCGATGAAGTTGGGTGGCTGTCGATCGATGCTCTCTGGTGGGTGTCGATCGATGCCAGCTTTTGGTGAACTTTCCAGATTTCTTTTTGAAGTGTGCTGATCGTCATTAAGCTTCTGCTCTGAGTCCTGACCCAAATCTTAAGGTTGTGCTTCATCTAATTGCTTCACGAATTCCTCGAGCTCTAAGAATGGTGTTGATCGACAACAGGGGTTAGTGTCGATCGAAGTTGAGGTCTTAAGGTCAGTCGACATTAAAGTCTTAGTGTCGATCGATGCTGAAGTTGGATCACTAATATCGGCTTCTTCTACTCTGTTCAGCTCTCCATATTCATCTTCTTCTTCTTCCTCTACCTTATATCTCAACATAGATTCCATCTCGATCTCCATATTTGCTTCAGTATCATAGAGAAAGTTGGTGAGGAAGGTGTTCGTGATTTCCAAATAGTGAGAGATCCTGGTTGCAACCTCTTGAACCAACATGCTGCTTCTTTATCAACAGAGTATGGGAATAGTTTGCAGAAGTAGTAATCTTCATAGACTCCATTGCACTTCATGGTCAACGCTAAATCATCGAATGATTCAAGGTGGTTACTAGGACATTCATGAGGAAGACCATGAAAAGGATGCTTATCCACAAGAGAGATATATGTAGGATTCAGCTCAAAGACATTCCTCTGTGGTGCAGAACGACGCATCACAAACCTTTTGGCGTAGAAATCCTCAGGCCTATTGTAGTCTCTAAATTTCTTTTGTCGTTCAATCCCAAAATTCACAGTAACAGCAGTAGCATCAGGGATTGCAGTCCCCTGTGCATGAATCAATTTCCCGGTAATGTTGCGCGCACGACCTCTTTCATCCCGTAAGATGCCATTCTTGTCAACACTCAGTATGAGTACTTCGACCTTCTCTATCTTCTCACAAGTAGTGTCGATTGACGAAGATTGTTTGGTGTCGATCGAAAGCGAGGTGATTGTGTTGATCGATGGAGAGTTGTTGGTGTTGATCGCTGTTGCTTGGGTAATGTCGATCGATACTTGATGAGTAGTGTCGTTTGATACTTGGACTTCTATGCTATGGATCGCTGCTTGGAGGGTGTCAACTGCCCTCGAGACTTATGGATCACGCATTCTAAATCCAGTGGCTCTACTAGTAAGAGTCATATCCCCTTGTTGCTTATGGTTCTCAAATCTATGTACCTGAAACACAAGATAAATTTTTTATCAGTAACTACAAACAGTAATAAAAACCTAGACTAACATATTATCAAGTCTAATGGTGAATCCTCGCTCCCCGGCAACGGCGCCAATTTTGATATCACTCAAATTACCTTAAGGAGTAACCATTACTCTCTCAAATAAGAGGTTCAATTGTAGTACTTAGGGATCGAATCCACATGGAGCATGGACACAATAGACTATAGAATTTTCAGTTAAGCTAGGCAAATAGTTTATTAAGCAGTGAATAAGGTAGCAAGTTGATTGATTGGTTGTTGTAAACAATAATGCAAAATAGCTAGACTTAGGGTTTAAGGCAAGTGGATTATAGATGATAAAAGCTAAGGATATCAATACTAGAACATCTAATGTAAAAGATGACCAGATCTCAATGCGAGTATAATATATTGACTAAGTCCTATCTCTCAGCTCTCGCTTGTTGACACCGAATGACCGTCAATTGATGGCAATGATCTTGCGTCGATCGATGGTCTCTTGAGTCAAGAATTAAGACCTAATCGATATGTTCACTAGGTTCCTTCGATCAACTCTCGTTTGTTTCTAATTACCTATCTCAATAGAATTATATCAAGTAATATACTATGCTTGCGCGTGCGCCTATTTATCCTATGATCAGGTTTCTAGTTAAGTACTTTAGAAGGAAGCAATAAGAACAATTCTGATGATAGATATAATAATCACCCTAGAAATTCTATTGTTTGGCTAATCCATCAAAACCCTAGAAAACCTAAACCTAGTAAATGGATCTACTCATACATGATCTTTGTCACATAAATCATAGATGAAATATATATAGAATATAAATTAATTATAGAACAAAAGAATTTCCAGGAGGGACTCTGAAGGAGTTCCTCCCTTCTCTCCTAACGCTAGAACAATAGATAGAATAAAGTTTAGCCGTCAACAATGGCTTAAGTCGGTCTTGTAACAAGTCGGGCATGTATTCTTGGATCACCTTCATATCGACACTAGGGCTCCGCCGTTGATCGACTTTCATTCACCTTCTCGACATCTTCCTCTCGCAAGGTAGACAGACCACTCTCTGGTAAATCATTCATAACATTAGATCTAACCGTCAGATGGACCTAATACCGGTGTCATTGGAAAGCAAACTCAAATCTTTATTTTTTTTTTCAAAATCTCAGCTCAGTCGCACCGTGGGAAGATCTCAATCCATAGATAAACTTCTGACACATCTGCGCAGTTCTACATCTCTAGAACGTACCTGAACCTGAAAATACTCTAAAAAAATATTCCAAATACATATAATAGACTCTAAATAGGGCTGATATCATGGTCTAAAGGTGGTAAATATCAATCTCTATCAGTAGTTTACTAAGACATGATTAAAAAATAGAAATCATAGAATGAATAAGCTGAATAGATATAAAGATAGAAATGTGGAGTTCCATTTCAATCTATAAAAGAGTATGAACCTTCTCTACAAAATCGTAGAATAATAGATGATCGCCGAAAAAGTGGCTGAAAATACTAAATATAGGTCAAAACATGTTTGTGGCTTCTTTGCAAATACATGAAACTTCAGGGCTAAAGTGCAATTCTTAAAATTTGTGTCGTCTTTGCTCGAAAAACATGGGTATCAACCGACACCAATGTGAGTGTCGATCGACACTGGCTCCAAGTCACGACTTTGACTTAATTTTTTTTGGCTTTTGTTCTTCAAGTGCTCTAAATGGCTCCAAAATCTCCAAAATTCTCCAAAATATACCTAAAACCTCTAAAGAGCCTAAAAAAAACTTGAAACACATATAATAGACTCTAAAATTGGACTCATACCATGGCTAAAATCCCTAAAAACAAGGTATATCAACTTCCCCCGACTTACATTTGCTTTCCCTCAAGCAAACATAGAATGAAAATGTGGAAGAGGTTTGAAAACGCATGGACTCACATTTCTTTTGATCACCACCATCACATCAACAATGTTGCAAGCCACATCAAATAGTACCAACCTTAGAAGTTATTTCTATGTACTTGACCTCTTCTTAGCAACCTGACCATCCATCCCACAACTCACCATATACCATCTGACATACTCATGTACTGACATCATTTAAGAGATTAATGTGCAGGCTCCTGATACACTAAATTGGATCTTTTCTATTGCCAAGCTAACAATGGTTGTTGTAATACTTTAGATTCAATTCTAGAGGACCATGCTTACACTTGATTTCTATGGGATCAATATCAAGGTAAAACAAATCGATTAACAGAAAATAAAATAAAGCAAGTAACATAGTTGGTTTGGTTTCAAATTATAAACTAGCTAGGTTTAGGGTGATTCATCGGGATACTTAGGATCATGAGCCACACAACTATTCAGGGAAGGCAATACGAACCAATATAGAACTTGAACAAAAAGATTAGATAAACCCACTGTCGTGGTGTCTACCAATTTATGAAGCAATCCTAATGCATAAACTGTCGTTTGGATTAGAGAATGATGACAAGCATTAAGCTCGGATTCAATTGGTTCACGATTTTCCTTAACATCAGCTTTCGTTGGCTAAGGACAAATTTCCTATCTATGTTTTTCTAGCAACCTAATACACTTTTGATGATTAGGTTAAACATATATTCAAATGCTAAATGGCCAGTTTAACACAAGCAGTAAGTTTAGCAATAGATAAAGATTCAAAGAATAACAATCCTATTTATGTTTAACTCTTTGATCCATTATACCTAATACCCTAAACCTAACAAGCCGAATACTCTCCATGAAGAAAGAAAACACAGAGACGAAGATTGAATAAAACATAGAATACGATTGCAAATAAATAAAAATAGAGTTCACGAGTTCTTCTCTAAATTGAGAGGGATGGCCTTCTCCCTTTACAAGGAAGCAAACTGCAACAAATCCAGAGCTATAGATTCTTGTTTTTGTATGAAAAATCAGCGTAGAAAATAAAGGGAAAGAGAAAAAGAATATATATATGGAGGCCATAGACAGCTAGGATAAAAAGATAGGAAAACTAGGGAAAATTCCGAAATAGTATCTTGGTTTCCTAAAATATCGGGAGCAGTCAAGCGGCTGCTTCTGATATCGTGATTTCCTTAAATTTCGGGAGTATTCAAGCGGCTGCTCTGCTCGGGAGCACCCATAAGGATGCTCCGTTCATTTTTTTTGCTTGGGAAACACCAATTCTGACTTTTTCCTCATATATCTCTCCAAGGGCCTCTATGCCTACTTCAGACCTGAATTAACTCAAATGGACTAAAAAGACTCGATAAAGACCTGAAAACACTTTAGAAAACATATGTACAATGTGTCAAAACACCATATATTAATTCCCCCAGACTTAAATCCTCATTTGTCCTCAAACAATGTTAAGTATCAAGAACAAGGAGAAAGATTTGAAAGTGTGGGAACTCACCTATTCTAATCAACCATACTTTAACCACAAATCTCTGAACCATGCAAGCAATAAAACTAAACGCACCCTTACTGAAACCCCATTGACTGTTGTTTAAATCAGCTCCATACTCTATATCTCAAACCTCCAAAAGTCACATCTTCTAGAAAAAACTCCTTACATTCAATTAAGAGTGGTGTGAACTTCTCATCACAGAAATTATTCAGGGTAAATGGTTCTAGGTGTAGAACATGCCATTTTATGGTGGAGCTATGAGTGTTTAGAGGTTACCATTTCTTTGTAGAGGATGCATGATATCACAGAAAATTGCAAGAGAGGTTAGTCCATTGATGTCCACAGCATCTACTCATTTTTTCTTTCTCTGGAGTGACTGCTCTATTTATACGCCTGCTCCACGTTCTTTCAACTCGGTACTCACTCTTCATTAAGTTCACCAGAGAAACGTTTCCTTGATCTTTCTTCCCCGTCTCCACCACTTTATTTACTTTTTTAGTGAATATGGTATATAAAAGATGGGATGTAGTAGTGATGGAAAATCTGGTAACACTTACGTCTCACGTTCCCCTATCTCCGCTCGCACATTTCTGGTCCTGCCTATTTATTGTTTGTACTCAGAGCAGCTGTTCTGTTTGTAGTGCATGCTCCCTTTTGAATGCTCTGTCCTGCTGCAGCCATAATGAGTAAGAGACTGCGTTGATCTTTCCTCTCCGACCGTTTTGCATATATATGCACATAAGATACTGAATAACAAAATGCATGAAGGCAGAATAAAGGCTGAGGGGTTCAAGATGGGTACTAGATAAAACTGATTTAGCCACTAAGGATCAACAAGATGGATAAAAAGAATAAGGAGTGTAATATCGTTTTCCTGATCTAACGCCCATGAAAAGAAGAATTTCATAGGTTCAAGTTAAATGGAGTTAAGTATTTACAGAGTAACCTCGACAAGCAGAAATCTTCTGGAGAAAATGAGATAAATGTGAGGGGTTTTCCAAGTCCACATGTGTGTCATTTTTCACTACTAAGGTCACTGAATAATATAACTAAAACACGAGGTGGTTAATGATCATTACAAAATAAGGTCCTAATTCCCACAAATTTTGACTGACTCGATACTAAAAGTTGATTCGATAAAAACATCAAAATGACTCAAGACTGACACAAACATAAAAATCAAAAGAAATAAACGAGTTAATAAATGATGAAAACTCTCTCCTAGACTTACTTCACAACGTATCAGTGTAAAAATAAACCAGAGAGATGGTGCAAACAAGAACATAAAAAAAAATTTTGGTCGAGATACTTACGTGCGTGGAGCGGGTGCTCCGGAAAATTTTGGGTTCTCCATCATTAGATCTCCACCTGGAGCAGCCACTCCTTCCGGAGGATGGTTGCTCCCTTTCTGAAACCCATTATGTTTTTGAAGTATCTCGGGTTTTTCTTATTTTTGATCTGAGACTCAACAAACTAAAACCAAAAATAAGAGAAAAGCAAATCAAAATGATATTACACTTACTAGTGGGTTGCCTCCCACCAAGCGCTTGGTTTTAGTCACTAGCTTTACTTTTTGATATGGCTCATTTGGGTTGAGAATTAGTGCATGTTACAAAAGAAGCCCACAATCAGACATGTCCAACTTCAAAACTCTACTCAACAACTCTTTTACAACAGCTTCCCTTTCTCTTTCAGCTCATGTGTGAGAATAGCTCTAACTTTAGAGAATGGTTTAGAGGTACCTTTGTATTTTACATCATACTCAATGGAGTTCTCATCACACATGTGAGGTATCAAAGCCATTGTAGGATCACCCTTGACCCTTTTCTTCTGGACCTTTTCTTTCACCTTTGCGTACCCTTTATGTTTCTTGGTATCAGTGTGAGGATCTCCATCTAGGACGTCTTTGAGCTCACTCTTTTAGCCAATATCCTTCTTAGGAAAAACCTTCAGCTTTTCTCCACAAACCATTGAGATGCAGGAGGCGTGTAGTGTGGAAAATCTTGTGGGGAGATCTGTATAGAAAACCTTCTTGTTGGTGTTGGAGAAGGAGACTTTCTTATAAAGCATATCGATGATTGCTCCAACTGTAGCCATAAATGATCTTCCAAGGATGAAAGGCATCTCATAATCATTTCTCATCTCAAAAGCCTAAAATTCAGTATGCAGAATACAGTCCCCAACATTGACAGGAAGGTTGCGAATGGTGCCATAAGGGACTGCTGTGGAAGATTTTGCAAAAGCCAGAGTCACCTGATAAGGCTCAACATCCAAAATTCACTGCTCGTCTACAATCGCCTTCGAGACAAGATTCACACTAGACTCAAATTCACAAAGAGCTTATTTCAATTCCACTCCAGCGATGGAACATGAAAAAGCAAACTTTCCAGGGTCGTCAACCTTATGCAATACCTTCAGTGATGGTGTCAATGCTTCAGTAAAGAGTGCCTTAATTTCCTCTTGAGCCTCTCTAAAATTTTTGAAGAACATATGTAATGGCCGAATCTCCCCAGCATGTTCAAATGAGATATTTTTAGGAAGTCTTCTCACCATCTTCCTAAATCCATCCAGCTGCTCAGCACTAATGGGATCCATCAGATGTCTAGGTGGACATGATAGTGAACCTTAGGAACATATACTCGAGCTGGTGGAGTCTTAGCAGGTTTTCTATAAGCAGTCGCTTCAGAGCTAGCAAGCTACTCGGTTTTTTTTTTCTGCGCTTAAAGCAGTCCCAACAAACAACTACTCTATTGCATTACTATGCTCAGTCCTAGGATTTTTATCAGTTTTTCTAGGGAGCGTCCCTTGCTGCCTCTTGACACTCTCAGATGTTTGAGCAAGCTGAACATCAATACTACGCATGTGGTTGCTCATAGTATCATATTTTGTATTCAACTCGGTGAACATGTTGTCCATCATAATATTGATGTATGTGGTAACCTGGTTCAGTGCCTTGACCTAAACCTGCTGCTTTTGGAGCATTTGCTGCATCATGATGTTGAGGTTTATTAGCTCATCTTGCAGACCGCTCGTGGTAGCTGAAGCAGCTTTCTGATTGCTCTGCGGCTTCTGCTGGTATTGATTCTGATTTTGACCCACGAACCGGTTCTGTGTCTAACTGAAAACAAAGGTTATACCCTGGGATCCTTGTGAAAAGTTCTTTTAGTATCTAGATGCTTGTGACTGGGTGTTCTGATCGGCTGGGTTTTGATTGTATCCCATGTTCTGGTTATACCCTTGATTGTTCACATAGCTAACCTCCTTTTGATAATCACCCTTCTCCGTCTCTGCTGGAGCTTATTTCATGACTTTCTCAGGTAGATTATGCTTCTTCCATAACATAGATCTGCCCTTGGTTGTTTTTCAGAATTTTGATCAACCTTGGCAGTCAAGTAATCTATCCACTAGGTGTCGACACTGTTCCCCTTCTTGGAACGGTCGCTCTCATGATTCTTATTGGCTGAGCCAACTGCCATGTTCTCTATAAGTTCAAATGCTCCCTCAGTGTTTGATTCATGATGTCTCCCTTGCTCACAGAGTTCAGAGCACTTCAGAATTCCCAGTCAACTCCATCATAGAAAATGCCTAGGAGGTAATCATCATCAAATCCATGGTGAGGCCATTCTCTTTGGTAGTCATTGAAACGCTCCCATGCGTCGCAGAAAGGCTCATCAGTGAGATGTCTGAAAGAGGAGATCTTGTTCCTCAACGCAGCAGTCTTTGTGTATAAGTGGCTTAGGAAGGCTAATCGGACCTGTTCCCCACGAAGTGAAAGACCAGGTAGGGAGAGAATTCAATCACCGTGCAGCTTTTCCATCAAGACAGAAAGGAAATAGCATGCACTTAATGTAGTCTGGTGGTACGCCATTCGCGTGAGTAAAGCTGCAGACTTTTTTGAAGCATTCAATATGCCCCACTGGGATCTCTGCTGGGAGACCATTGAACACCTTTCTCTGCACCAAAGCGATCAACGCATGATTGATCTCAAAGTCTTACCGTTTGCAGGGTGGTGGAGTAATAGTACGGTGCGTAGTAGGGAAGTTACGCGGGAGGTTTCTCTGTCCAATGTGTGATGGTTACTCATGTTATTGCTGTTGTTGGTGCGCAGTGAGTAGAGCACCTTCTTGTTGGGCTTGGATGGCTGCATCTGTTGTTGCATTGTAGCAGCAAGATCATCTGGATGGCCTTGATCACCCATGTTGGTGTTGTTTGGCCTTTGTTGTTGTCGGTTAGTTTTTTCTAACCTTGCTAGCTCATGATTGGTAAGTGTAACTAATTCTCCTTGTGCGTTTCTCCGAGTATATCTACTGGTCATGCACATGGAACATTAGCTGCAACAAAAAGGATAGAGAAAGTTGAAGGTCTTAGACTAAATATATAACCGAAAAATAAAGGTAAAAAGCTGGTCCGCGTCGCAACAGCGTCAAAACATGATACACTAAAATTGGATCTTTGTTACTGCCAAGTTAACAGTGGTTGTTGTAATACTTTAGATTCAATTGTAGAGGACTGTTCTTATATTTTATTTCTATGAGATCAATATCAAGCTAAAAAAAATCGATTAAATGCAAATAAAGTAAATAAAATAAAGCAAGTACCAAAGTTGGTTTGACTTCAGATTATAAAAGAACTAGGTTCGGGGTGATTCATCAGGATACTTAGGATCATGAGCCACACAACTATTCAGGGAAGACAATACAAGCCAATCTAGAACTTGAACAAAAAGATTAGATAAACCCACTGTCGTGGTGTATACCAATTTATCAAGCAATCCTAATGCCTAAACAGTCGTTTGGATTAGAGAATCATGACAAGCATTAAGCTCAGATTCAATATGCTCCCCGACAACAACGCCAAATTTGACAGGAGGGTTTTTATGTATTTCAATGCAAACTATATCAAATTAACCCTACAAACTACTCTTGCCAAGAGAGGTCAAATTGTAGTATTTATGGATCGAATCCACATGGAGCATGTGCACACAATAAACTCAATACAGTCGCGATTAAGCTAGACAAATAGATTAATAAGCAATAAATAAACTATAGCAGATAATTGATTGATTGGTAAGTACACAATAATAATAATAAATAGTTAGATCTAGGATTTTAGGCAAGTGGATTATAGAGGATAAAAGCTAAGGGGACTAATCATAGAACTCGATATCTAATGTAAAAGATGACCAACTCTCGGTGTGAGTCAAATTTATTGACTAAGTCTGATGTCTCAGCTCTCGCTTGTTGAAACCGAATGACCATCGATCGATGGCAATGATCCTGCGTCGATCGATGGTCCCTTGAGTCAAGCTTAATGACCTAATTCAATAAGTTTACTCAATTAACTAAATTAACTCTCGTTTGTTTCTAGCAGCCTAGCTCAACAAGATTAATTATGGTACTAGACCATGTTGTCGCTTTCACCTAACTATCCTATGATCAGGGTTCTATTGATAGATCTAATAATCACCCTAGCAATTCTATTGTTTGGCTAATCCATCAATACCATTAATAAACCCCAAACCTAACAAGAAATCTACTCAAACATGATCTTTGTCACAAAAATCATAAATGAACAAAATAGATATAATACAAAACCAAAGGAGTTCCAGGAGGACTCTGAAGGAGTTCATTCCTTCTCTCCTAACCCTAGAAAAATGAATAAAAGAAAGCCTTCTCAGCGTTTCAAGCGTAGCCGTCAACAATGGCTGAGAATGAATATAAATAGGGTTTTAGGTCGTCCGTGGTTACTTTGGTAATTTGTGATGGCTTCTAGGCTTAATTCGGCCATAAAACAAGCCGGTCCTGTCTTCTGGTATCACCGTCGATCGACACGAAGTCTGTGCCGTCGATCGACACTCATTCATCTTCTCGACAACTTCTTCTTGCGAGGCAGACAGACCACGCTTCAGTAAATTAAGCATAACTTTAGATCTAACCGTCATATGGAACTCAACCAGTGGCATTGGAAAGCTAACTCAAAGCTATATCTTTTGTCAAAATATCAGCTGAATCGCATTGTGGGAAGGTCTCCATCCATAGCTAAATATCTGACGCATCTGAGTAGTTCTGCATCTCTAAAGCTCCAGAATCACCAAAGTTCTCCAGAACGTACCTGAACCTGAAAATAATCTAAAACATACTCCAAACACATATAATATACTCTAAATATGGCTGATATCATGGCACAGTAGTGGTAAATATCAGGCCCTATCAGAACACAATACGAGCTAGTCTAGAACTTGAATAACAAGATTAGATAAACTAATTGTCGTGGTGTCTACCAATTTATCAAGCAATCCTAATGCCCAAACTGTCGTTTGGATTAGAGAATCCTGACAAGCATTAAGCTCAGATTCAATAGTCTCACGATTTGCCTTAATATCAGATTTCGTTGGCTAAGGATATATCGCCTATCTATGTTTTTTTAGCAACCTAAAACACTTTTGATGATTAGATTAAATATATATTCAGATGCTAAATGGCCCATTTAACACAAGTAGTTAGTTTAGTAATAAATATATATATCAAAGAATAACAAATCTATTTGTGTCTAGCTCATTGATCCATGATTACTAACACCCTAAACCTAACAAGCTGACTGCTCAGCCATGAAGCAAGAAAACATAGAGATCAAGAGTTAATAAAACATGAATAGGATTGCAAATAAATAGAAGTAGGGTTTAGGGGAATCTTCTCTAAATCGAGAGAGATGGCCTTCTCCCGTTACAAGGTAGCAAATCGCAACAAATCAAAAGCTCAAGAATCTTGCTTCTCTGTGGAAAGTCAGTCTAGAAAATAAAGGGAAAGAGAAAAAATATATATGGAGGCTACATGCGGCTGGGATAAAAAGATAAGGAAACATGGGCAAATCCCGAAATAGTATCTTGGCTTCCTTAAATAGCAGGAGCAGTCATGTGCCTGCCCTGCTCGGGAGCACCCATCAGGTAGATCCGTTCGGTTTTTGCGCTGGAAAAAACCAATTCTAACTCTTTTCCTCAAATATATCTCCAAGGGCCTCCATGCCTACTCTACACCTAAATTAACTCAAAATAGACTAGATAAACTCGATAAAGACCTGAAAACACTTAGAACACATATGTACAATTTGTCAAAAACACCATATATCAGCTCTTCCTGGGAGTATCGATCAAGTGACACACGGAATCTTACCCATTCAGGTCTCTGAACACACAATCAGTCTTACTCTGGGTCCTTTCCTCTCTCTTTTGTCACTTCTTTGAATCATTTTCTCTTGTTTTTTTTTCTTTTTTATGCTCTGCAGAGTGCAGACGAATAATGAGGTCACATGAAATTTTCCTTACCCTTGCTACCAACTTTGTGTAATCATTCCATTGTAGTAAAATAGTGGGGGTAAGAAAATTTTTTCCTACCCCTTTGCTACTCACGAAATCATCTCAATCTCTCAATTCAGCTAAGTAAGAGTCGAGACAAAGCATAGCGTCGATCGACGTTCGACGCGCAATAGCCCAATTTACAAAGTACCCGACTTGAGACCCAAGTTACAGAAATTACAAGATTATCCCTGGACGAGTTTTACCTAGTTTGCCAGTGTTTCATGCAAATGGAGAGTATTAGAGGAGATTTTCGAGTTTTAAGAGTTTTTAGAGATTTCAGAACAAAAATAGTAGTTTAGGGTATTTGGGGAGAAGATAAAGACTTCTCAACTTTGTATTGGAACCCCAGTTTTTATCTCTGTTATTTATCTTATGCATTATTTTATGTTTATGATTATGTTATGCTTAGCTATGTATGAGTAACTACCTTGTTAGATTTAGGGTTTATTAATGGTTTTAACGAATTGACCAAACAATAGAATTATTAGGGTGAGTATTAGATCTATCATCAGGATTGTACTTATTGCTTGTGTTCTTGATTAACTACCTAGAACCTTGATCTTAGGATAATTGGCACTGCGAGAGTAGGATTATTACCTGAATAAATCTTATTAAGCTTAAATTACTAGGTACAATCGAGAGAATGGTCTTATAACAACCTCCCGTGGGACCTAGCTGGCGCTGCAGCGCATCGACCCTAATCCCTCCCCTGTGATACAACCAAATAAATTGGTGACAACTTCTTTGTGGGGGTGTTGTTAAAGTGTGAGGTCTTGGGTTCGAATAACACCAAGTGTACCAATAACCTATTTGTGAGCCGAGGCCCCAGAGGGCAGGTTGTATCACAGGGGAGGGGTTAGGGTCGATGCGCTGCAGCGCGAGCTGGGTCCCACGGGAGGTTGTTATAATAAAAGTCAACTTTTTATGTGATAACCTGTCATGCGGACCCATGCTCACAGCCCTGCACAGCACCGAACCCAACCCCTCACCGTGGAAGGATACGCCTCCACATCCATCGGTAGGTTATTGGTGCATTTGGCGTTACTCGAACCCAAGACCTCACCCTTTAACAACCCTCCCATAGGACAAGCTTTTACCAATTGACTATTATGTGATAACTTTTCCTGCAGACTTAGGCCCACAGCCTTGCAGAGTACTGACCTTAATCCCACACCGTGGGAGGAAACGCCTCCACATTCACCGATAGGTTATTGGTGCACTTGGCATTACTCGAACCCACCCTTTAACAACCCTCCCACATGAAAAACTGTCACCAATTCATCTGCAGGTCAATTGGTGACAACTTATCTTGTGGGAGGATTATTAAAGGGTGAGGTTTTGGGTTCGAGTAACGCCAAGTTCACTAATAAACTACCAGTGGATGCGGATGTGTTTCCTCCAACGGTAAGGGATTAGAGTCGGTACCCTGCAGGGCTGTGAACCTGGGTCCGCATGACAACTTGTCACATTGTAACACTCATCTCCTTCTCTCTCGAGAACGGCGTGCCACCAACAACATCTCACGACACAATCACATACCTACATCCCCACTCACCTATAACCCATATAAAAATCCTTATGAAAAATGCTCAATATCACCAATCAGTCTAAAAATCATATACTCGTGTGTCTCACCTGAAAAGGGGGAGAAAGGGGGGTGATTAACAGGGAAGTCACTCAGTGAGTTATGGGATTCTAAACCAGAAGTCCATGGACCCGAATATAACATTCTGAATAAATATAATTTAATCTTAACTCGTTGCAAACACGGTATTTAAAGTACCCAAAGAACAAACAATGGTCCTAGCGAGGTGCACACCCACTGCCCACTAACAAGCCAAAAACACCACCGGCAAGTGCTCGGTAACATACGCCCGTAGACGATTTATTGAGCTCGAAGCCTTTGCACAATAGGTCGACTAAGCTGTGCCGCATCATCTCCACACCAAATCTACTGGTCACCAGCCGCCCTATAAGATTACGTTTCCGTAGTCGGCCATATCCTTATCACCGCAATACTCGATATATAAAAATATATTTATGTATAATATCAATTATAAATGGACAAACAATGTTGAACCATCTAACACCCTATATTTTGTTTAGCAGAGAACCTAATAACTAAATAAGCAGAATCTGACAGACTCGATTTCACGGAAACAGAATATATTAAAACTAAATTATATTTATTCAAAATCCTAACCCGTGTACGAGAAGTTTGAGAATAGCCCTCACCTTGGCTGCATTGGAAAATGCTCATGAATGGAGAAGATTCGTTTAACAAGATTCGGCGTAGGATTTAGAATGAATAACTTGCCAAACAAAAAATATCATGTTTTCTTCCTGCGCATGACACATTAGGGTTTATGCTTCATAATTTTCTTGCAACACAAGAAACAACTAATGACACACTTAACTTTCTCGGAATAGCTATGGCTCGACGTATCTAGATATCCGGTGACATTGTGCAGATTCGCCAGCTACCAACGGCTCATGGGGGTGCAGTTCGGTGGTCATCAGTGGAGGTACCAGACGTCATGGATCCAGTGTAGCTTGTATCTTCTCCATGTCTTGACTTCTCACTTACGTTGAATGATTCCACAAAAGAATCAGCATTAAGGGTCCGGAACTCATGTTGACAATGATCGGTGGTGGTGACATGTGGGGTCATGGCTTCCACTCCTCTTGAGTTAGCTCACGTCGAGAATACTAGAGGTGTGACGGTGATGGACACGTTGACTCTTCTTTTTCACATTTCAGATTTTGAATACCACAAGAACAACAATGGTATATCTTGTAGCAAGGCTTCTTCTCCACTGTATACGAATGCTTCTTGTTGGTGGTTGTGATGACGGCGGCGGATCCAGACATCTCAACGAGAGACTAAGACCAGAGGTCCAGAGCCGTGCCAGTGTCCATGGTTGCCCAAAGCAGTAAAATTTTAAATAATAAATATTTTTATAACACCAAATAATAAAAGCTTATACAGTAAAAATAATTATACATAATGATAATAAAAAAT
The DNA here is from genome assembly GCA_905132885.1 of Moricandia moricandioides. Taxonomy (NCBI): domain Eukaryota; kingdom Viridiplantae; phylum Streptophyta; class Magnoliopsida; order Brassicales; family Brassicaceae; genus Moricandia; species Moricandia moricandioides. The sequence goes on along the minus strand of CAJHQQ010001427.1, from coordinate 67,753 downwards.
ATAATAATAATACAAATTGCTATAGAATAAAAATAGATAAGAATTAAACTAAAAACAAAATGTTAGTTATGGCACGATAATTTTCACAGAATTGTTAAGATTTTATTGTTAAATGTTGTATATTTTTAGATAAAATAATTAAATCACTTAATATTTAAAAATGTATAATTTAATCATATTTAGTTTTAAAAACTATTTTAGAATATACACCTAAAACTATTACCATTGGCTACTCTAATTACTCTTATTCATTTTAAAGTAACAATTTTTTTAGTGAAATTATTTACATTTTTGTTACTTATGAAGTCTATGTTTTCATCACAAACCCATGTTTTTCTTTATCCTAACCACCACTTTGCTTTCATAGTATATATCATGATTTTATAATTATATTATGTCCTTAATCTTTACATATGATGATTTCTTAATTTTCTTTAAAAGTTTGCTGCCCTAAGCGAATGTTTACTTTTTTTTATAACTGAGGCACAGGCCTGACTAAGACAAGTGCAAGCCGAGCTTGGGACGAGCTAAAATAAGAGAGGAACGAAGGTGAAGGAGACGTAGGTGGTGAGACTCATCGGCAACTCCTCTCTACTCGATCAACTATGGTGGCTGAGCTTTAGGTTTTTGCTAGAAGAAGATACTAACGATTTATATGTGCAATCGGTTTGGTTCACGAAACAGAAGATTGGATTGATGTTGGTTTAAGTGAATAATTAAATTTAACCAAATCTTTAGTCAACAAAACCAGGGTCGTTACAATTATCCACCACTTAAGTGGAATTCGCCCTCAAATTTAAATTAAGACCCGTGTTCTCAGTTCTATCCTCAAAAAATTACATAATCCATTCCATATGAGACTTAGTCTTCTGTAAGTCCTACCAGAGTCTATCTTTCTTCAAACAAATTTTTACCATCTTTACAATAATTATGATTTTTTTTGTTGTTGATCCAAACTTCTACGAATTGGTTAGACGCAAAAAAAAAAAATTCTTAATAACATCACTTGGCGGCTGCGCAAAGGTAGCACTGGCTCCTGATGACTTTCCTGAAGATGATACGTGAAACACTTCATGGAAGTGTGACAACAAGGACGGTGAACTCAAATGATAAACCACTGCTCCATTCCTCTCAAAATGATTGTATGGACTCATGTATCTCGACATAAACTTCTTTAACTTTCATATTGTGAATCCTCTTTGAAATGTTCCCATTTTCAGGTATATTAAATCACTCACCTTGAATTCCAAGTCTCTTCGGCATATCAGCACTTTTTTTTTTCTGCCATTAGCTTCCTTCTAAAGTATTTTCATTTTTTTTTACTGTCTCTCGAACTACTGCTGATCATATATTCCAGTTCTTCCCAATTTGGTCCAACATGAGTCATCTGCGATATAACCTACTATAAATAGCCTTAAATGGTGATGTCTCAGTGCTCAAGTGATAACTGATATTGTAGTTTAACTTTGCCATTGATAAATACTTCCCCCAATCTCTTTTTCAAAGACAAACTTATAATCATATCTTATGAATATTCTTCTATAGCTAACCGTCTTTCTATGGATACCAGCTATACCCATGTGAACTTCAGTCTCGAGGGCCTTCTGGAAAGATTGCTAAAAGAAGCTATAAATTGTATCCCAACATGATAAAATACTGACTTTGTAATTCCAATAATTACATTAATGTAATCTTGTAGTAAACGCTCTGTTTGTTTTTTTTTTCAAATTGGTTAAAAATGAGTCAACTTGGTAATTCATTCCATGATCATTGATATGAATTTTATTTTTTCTCCGCCACTTGTCACATCAACAAAGTGATAAACTCCATAGCCACCATATCTCATTTCACTTTGGGAGAGATAGATTCTTAAGTAATCCACTATGTACCTAATGCTCCACTTAACCATTGGATAATTCTGATAACACGTAAAGAAGGTTGCCACGTCATTTTCTAACAAATCTAATAGTAGTATTCCTTAAGGCCCAATACATTTTTCTTTTTTGGTATATAGAGAAATGCGAGTAGTATGCTTGTTGTAAGATTTTCTTTCTTAACTGCTTGTATTTTTTGCATACATACTCGTTTACGGTATAAGAATACCTTGTTCGTTGTGGTGACATTGCTAAAGACTTCTTCTTTTTTTTTGGTTTCCTAGTGCCTCTCCCTTTGTTTTTGTTTTTTGTTTTTGTCTCTTCTTAGTGCCTCTTCCTTTCCTTGGGTTAGTCGTTTCCTCAAATGCTTACCTGAGTTTAGTAAGTGTATCTACCAGCTCTTAAAACCTCCATAGTTACTTATACGTCGCTCATGCACATGCTCAACACACATGTTACCTGGCTGGCCTAACCAAGGTTGTATGTGATCTCAAAGTTGTAGTCTACCAACAACTATATCAATTTTGTGATGTCTTAAACTCAAATCCTTTTCAAGGAAAATATCCTTAAGGTTGATGATCAAAAAGAATATAATCCTCCGTCCCATGGCAAAAATACTTGGCCTGGTAAATCCTTTGTTTGTAGATCTTCCAACTGATTTTTTTTCCAACTTAACTATCTTTATCAGCGCTAAACTGTATAGTGCTAGTGACTCTGGTACTGTCACTGGTTATCTCCCATTAATGAAAACATTTCTTATGTCTAGTGGTATTTCTTTCAAAGGTTAAAATACATCCACATACTCCACAACAGTTGGTGTATCATGCACCTTCCGCTTTCCATCATCTTTAGCCATCATTATGGCTTCTATAAACCCCTAATATCCTCTCTCCAATAACTCATCAACGTGCAACATGAAGATAATCAAAAATTCTCTTGTTCGTTTAAATGTCTTGGAAGGTTACTCTTGCTTCCGCTCCGGTGATAAAAACAAGTTACTCATGCAGTCGAGAACCACTTTTTTTATATGGTAGTAATACATCCCTAGTATTCTATCATAGTGATTCAGTTCCTTATTTGATAAATCTCCCATGAACTAAAAACCATTTGCGTATGATCAGAAAATTATGATGAATGTTGAAGCTCCAAACCTCTATGTGCCAACAATTTGAATCTGCTTAATCGTTGGCTCAAATACACTCTGGAATGACACACACAACCAAAACCTGACATACAAAACGATGTATAAATCCAATATCTACAAAACGCAAGCTGCCGAGCCCCAATCTAAAAGTGATCTCCACGAGTTTACAAACTAAGCATGCCTCCAAAATAATCACAAACTCATGCACAATAGTACCTATAACAAAAACACATGTCAACCAATGGCTCCTCTCATACCACATAATCTCAAGTAACAAAAACTCGTGGAGTGTTGGCTTAGAGTTTTGGTGGTGGCAGAAACATCCAATATCCACTTCGGATAATCTCTGAATAACGTCTGACGAAACTGATGCACGTGAGAACTCAGTCAAACTTTGATATCATCAAATCGCTGAACATCTCGGTGAAACCCTATAATACGGAGAACAAATGACAATGATTTTACTCATAAACATAAAAAAGAGAACAATTGAGTTCCAATCCCAATTTTTTTTGAAAACATTGAAAACCGAATCCCCTAATCGACATCCCGGGTCAAGGCCGGGACGAAACCCGCTCTGATACCAAATTGTAACACTCGCATTTTCCAAATTAACATAATAAATAATAATTTCCTGAAATCTCCACTTTATTATTTCTCAAAGTCAACTCAACACCATAAATCCAACAAATAGAATAAAATCCGAAAATATCCATAAAATGTAAATCCATAAGTCTAAAAAAAAGGAAACACCCAAATGCACCGATCCGAAATGAATCCCTCCTCGTCAGCAGTCTCACCTGAAAGGGGAAAAGGAAAAGGGGTGAGCAAGAGGGGAGTCAGTCAGCGAGGTGTGGGATGCTAAACCCAAAGTCCATGGACCCGGACATAGCACTCTAAATAAATATAATCTAATTCTAACATATAGCCAACATGGTACCTAAAGTACCCTAAGAATAAACAATGGTCCTAGCGTGGTGCACTCCTGCTGCCCACTAACAGGCCAAAAACACCACCGAAAATTGCTCGGTAACACACGCCCGTAGACGTTTTATCGACCTCGAAGCCTTTGCAACAACAAGTCGACTAAGCTGTGCTGCAGCATCTCCACACCAAATCTACTGGTCTATGTCTCCGTAGTCGGCTACATCCTTATCACCACAATACTCGATATATATATATATATATATATATATATATATATATATATATATATATATATATATATATATATATATATATATATATATATATATATCAATTATATGTATAATATCAATTATATGTATAATATCAATTATAAATGAATAAGCAATGTTGAACCATCTAACACCCTATATCTGATTTAGCAAAAAACATAATAACTAAACAAGCAAACTCTGACATACTTGATTTCACGAATACGGAATATATCAGAACTAAATTATGTTTATTCAAAATCGTAAGCCGTGTAAGAGAAGTTTGGGAATAACCCTCACCTTAGAAATGTGGAAAAGTGATGTCTATAAACTCCAACTGCTCAAATAGACTAAAATTAGGGCAAAAAATTGAGTCAGAACGCTATTCGAATGGTAAAAAATGAATAACCTTTGGTCTGGTCAAAAAGGTCAACCCGATAAACTCTGACCAAAGCCGGTCAACCCTTGACCAAATTGAAATCAAATTGAAATCAAATTGAACCATATAGTTTACCTTAGCTGGATTCGATTTCAATTGGACCAATCGGTTTACTTAACCAAAAATCAATTTTAAATAACCAGCTGGTTTAATCCAATTCAAATTTAATTTCCAATAACCAACCGGTTTAGCAAACCAAACCGAAATTAAATTAACCCAGCTGGTTGACCCGGTCACCTAGTTGACTCGCTGAGTCGACTCGGCCGACTTGTCGAGTCACCGGTGGTGGCTTACCGGAATTACTGGTGGTAGTGGACGGTGGCGCGTGGCGCGTGAGATCCACACGCGGCGAGTGACGGTGGAACACCGCGGGAGAGAAGCGGCACGTCGACGGTGGGTTTTGGCTGTTCTTAGAGCTACAGACTTGTCTCTATGTCACAAACACGATGGTGGACTTAGATTTTCAAAATAACAAGCGGTTAACGAGATATCGTCGATTTACTAAACGCCTATACAAAACTCAAATAAGAAAAGCTGGTTCCTGTTTACCTTTGACATTTTGTGGCGGTTCAACGACGAATCTGCTCTCTACCGGTGGTTGCGACGGTACGGCCTTAAATCTCAGCGACGGTTCAGTTTCTACAGAGATCTCACACTCAAGGATTTTTCTGAATAAAATAATGAGGTAGATCTGTTTAAATAGTGGCTCACCTAGGGTTTCTTGTAACCCTAACAGGCCTTGTTGGGCCGGGTCGTTACAGTTCTAGTAATTCTAAGTGAATCAATCAAATTTTGTCATTTAATGCTTGACTAAGAAAGCAATCGATTGATGTCGTTTGCATCATCGAGCAATGGTCATTCTGAATTTACACGCGAAAGTTTGTAGATTCTGCTTAGCCATAGATAGATATAACCTGGTATCTTTATTAATTGAATTAATGTTCTATGATTGAAAACTTCTTGGCTTCTACCCATTATAATTCACTACCTGAAAACCCTAGATCTATCTATTTTCTGTAATTGTTTACAAACCAACTCATTCTTGATTTATTGTTTCTTAAAGAAAAATAAATGTCCTAGAATAACTAAGTTGATTATCAAATCTATTGTGTGCCTTCTCTTTGTGAATTTGATCTCTAAGTACTACAGCTGAATCTCTTATTTAAGAGAGTAACCAGTAACTCTAGGGTAATTTGAACACGTATCAAATTTGGCGCCGTCGCCATTAGATTTTTTTTGCAAGTTTTGTCTAGGGATTCGTTTCAGTTCACTTACATATATTTTTTCTTTTTTTCCTTCAAGTGCATGCCCAGCAGTACCAGAAGCAACAAGGGAAATATTTAATTTTCTCATACCTAGTAGCCATCGAACGTAGCATCCGCAAGGAGAAGCGACAAGCATCGATCGGCGCCAAACTCTTCTTCATCGGTCGACACTCATTTGCCGGAATCGACCGACACTAACACCGTGACATCGATTGATGGTGACTCCAGAGCAGAGATGGTTGCTATGCTGATCGTGACTAGGAATGAGAGAGGAGACTTGTATGACCTTGATGGTCATCTGCGTAATGCAACTGGTCAGAGAAATGATGATCATGGGACTGTAATCCCTAAACCAGAAGAGACTGCTGTAACTCAAGCTGGAGCTGAAGCCTTGTCTGCTCGACCCAGAACGGTGGTTGATTACAATTGTCCAGATCAATTATATGCCAACAGATATGTTATTCGTCCTCCATCTTTCCAGAGGAACGATTTTGAGCTGAAGCCATCCAATTTCACACTAGTGGCTCAAAAACACCATTCTATGGTCATTCTCATGAGCACCCTATGGATTATTTGGAGCAGATCGAGGATCTTGTACCTGCCATCAAGCCTAATGGAGTCCCCGAGGACTATCGTCTATGCAAGCTCTTCAAGTAATCCCTTGTTCGAGATGCTTTGTACTGGCTTAAGCAACTACCACCATGATCTCTTACATCCTGGACAAACATCAAAAACGTCTTCATGCGTAATTTATTTGATGATGTCAAAGCTGAGGATTTTAGGAGCAGTTAGAGGTATTGAGCTGTCATACCAGATGGCTTTAGACACAGACAGTAAGGGAAATTTTTTCACTAGGAGTTCAAAAGAAGCTACCAGATTGATAGAGAATTTGGCAGCTAGCAACAACACCAAGAACAATGATCATGAGAGGAGGAAATCAGTCCCTACACTAACCAAGGATCATATGGAAGAAGTAAAAGCCAAGTTGGATAGTTTTGAGGTTAAGGTTTCCGAAGAAGCAAGTTAGCTTTGCAGAAAGTGTAGAAACTATAGGATTTGAAAATGAGAAATGTGAAGAAGAAGACGTTAACTTTGTTGGTGGAAATGGATTCTAGAGATATGGGAATCATAGCAACAAAAAATCTTATGGAAATGGTCAGAGGAGTGGCTAAAACCAAGGATCACAGCAGCAGAGACCCTACGGTAACAACAAAACCTATAGATCTATCTCTTTTCCTTGATTTGAGGTTTGACATACATTGAATCGGATTCCTCTTGCAAGTCTGGAAGGTAAAAGTCGGTGTGTTTCTGATTCCCTTCTCTCTCTCTCTCTCTCTCTCTCTCTCTCTCTCTCTCTCTCTCTCTCTCTCCCTCTCTCTTCTCTCTCTCCCTCTCTCTCTCTCTCTCTCTCTCTCTCTCTCTCTCTCTCTCTCTCTCTCTCTCTCTCTCTCTCTCTCTCTCTCTCTCTCTCTCTCTCTCTCTCTCTCTCTCTCTCTTTGGCATCTATTAAAATAAGAGATTGAGATGATTTCTTGAAAGATGTAGAGGGGAGGTAAATTACATGTGACCCCATTATTCTAATTTAGAAAGAAATGATCACACATCGTTCGAAGGGAGGGATAGGTAAATTACCTGTGACCCCATTATTCGGCTACGCTTTGTCAAAAAGAAAAGAAAAAGAAAGATAAACTAGATGGATTGTATTAGCATCATTGATTCATTGGACTTATAAAAAAAAGAAAATAATAATAAAAAGAGACTCATAGAAGACAGAAAGAGGGAAGAAAGGAATCAAAGAAGATTGCATGTGTGTTCAGATACTTGTAAGGGTAAGAGCCCATGTTTCCTTTGATTGATACTTCTAAGGTAAAGTCCACACTTTTATTTTATGTAAGAATGAGGTTAGTAGAGGGGTAAATCAGACTAGTATTTCCTAAATTGGTGGTAAAATAGATTTGGTTGCTATACTAGGATATGTATATAAAGTTTCTCCAAAATTGACATTTGTTTGATGTGGTTGCAACATAGTAAATGTGATAATGATAAGCTACAGATTTTGTGAGTCCATGTGTTGTCAAACCTCTGCCACAGGTTTATCCTTGTTTGGCATGAGGACAAGCAAAATGATAAGTCTCGGGGAGTTGATAAGTCCTGATATTTACCTATTTTAGACCATATTATAGGCTCTATTTGGAGTCTGTTATGTGTGTCTATGATATTTTTAGAGTATCTTCAGGTCCATGTGCATTTTGGAGCATTTTAGAGATTATGAGGCTTTAGGTCCTAGAGAGAGAGGAACCGCGTAGCTGGTCAAATTTAGCTAAGTACGAGTCGAGACAGAGAATAACGTCAATCGATGACGCACACTTGACGTCGATCGACGGTCGACGCGAAGTATCCCAATTTACATAGTGCCCGACTTGAAGCCCAAGTTACAGAAATTAAAACATTACCCCTAGATGATTTTTACCTCGTTTATATTATATTTGCCAGTGTTTTATGCAAATGGAGAGTTCTAGAGGAGCATTTGGAGTTTTAAAGTTGTTAGAGATTTCAGAATAAACATAGCAGTTTAGGGTTTTTGGAGAGAAGATCAAGACTTCTCAAGCTTTGTATTGGAACCCAAGTTTCTATCCCAATTATTTATCTTATGCATTATTTTATGTTTATGATTATGTTTTGCTTAGCTATGTCTTAGTAGTTACCTTGTTAGATTTAGGGTTTATTAATTATTTTGACGGATTAGCCAAACAATGAAATTGCTAGGATGATTATCATATCTATCATCAGGATTGTACTTATTGCTTGTGATTTTGATAAGGTACCTAGAACCTTGATCTTAGGATAACTGGCACTGCGAGAGTAGGTTCATTACCTGAATAAATCATGTTGAGCTTAAATTACTAGGGACAATCGAGAGAATGGTCTAGTAATTCTAAGTGAACCAATCAAATCTTGTCGTTTATTTGCTTGACTAAGAAAGCTATCAATCGATGTTGTTTTTATACCATCGATCGACATTCATTCAGAATCTACACACAAAAGTTTGTAGATTCTGAGCTTAGCCATCGATAGATATAACTTGGTATCTTTACTAATTGAATTCATATACTATTATTGAAAAAAACCCTGGCTTCTATCCCTTATAATTCAATACCTAAAAACTCTAGATCTATCTCTTTTCCTTAATTGTTAACAAACAAACTCATTCGTAATTTATTGTTTTTAAAAGTTATATTAATTTCCTAACATAACTAAGTTGATTATCAAATCTATTGTGTGCCCTCGCTCTTTCTAGATTCGATCCCTAAGTACTACAGCTGGACCTCTTATTTGAGAGAGTAATCAGTAGCTATAGGATAATTTGAGCATGTATCAGAAGTCATCTTTAGTTCCTTCATACACTTATAGTAAGCGTGAATATTACTGGTCTGTCGAACAAATTTGTAATTTCCATTCAGTACACCTGCAGTCATTAGCTCAATGAATATGGCTAAAGAGTGTTTATGTGGTTAGTTTCAATAACAAATTCATCATCCCAAGTGACTCTATTTGGACTCGATAAAACGACTCATAGACACTCAAAACAAAACGCAATGTCAGTAAAACATCGCACAAACTTAAACAACATTGTCCCTGGTGTATGAAGTCTGAGATTGGTGAAATAAATAGATTAAACTCAAAATAAAAGCTAAGGAAATGCGAGTCATACCTAAGAACGGGTTGAGTGTTGATTACATGTGTTGGTCAATGCTCATGTAGAAAGGGGTGTCGAGCGACGCTGGTACTCCACTCGTTTTCCTCATTTGTATTTTTTGAAATTATCTAACAATATTTGTCTCCCATTCAGTGCTTATTTTCATTCTTTAACTTGACTTTTGGAGTTCAGATTTAGCTTAGACGAGAATGAGTACTTGCTCCAAAATAAGTATCAATGTCTACTTTCTTCAGCTAGTTGATGATGCCAATGAATCTCTTCTGAGAAGCTTCCGCTTTATATTCCAGCTCTGGAGTAACCATCACTCGAATCCTGGTAAAAGGCTATGAACCACCTCTCTTGCGTACCTTATACCCGATGATCCCTTCTGAACATGTCTGAGGAACCAGTGTCAGTCCACCTTTTAATTCTTCTTCTTTCCTTTTCCCCTTGAAAACTTTTCAGCCTTGTCCTGCTCTGAAATCTAAGGAGTATCGACTAACACCCAAAAAGTGTCAATCCACACTACTACCGATTATGTACTCTTCTGATCTGAATCAGTTCCATAAACAACTAAAGATTCTAGATCCTCACACATCTTAATGTAAGATGTAAACTCCTCACCTCTACTCTCACAAACAAGATAATAGAAGACTCTTAGAGATAACCCAATTATGTTCTTGATTAGTTTATTTTATTATGTTCATGGGCACTAGTCAGGATTAGTAAGAATGCGATTTTGGGCCACGGCCTGAGAGAGTAGGACCAGAGAGAGCAGAGATAAATGAGATAGTAGTACAACACAAGTCAAATCTTATTGGAAAACTTTCCAAAAACAACTTATATATTCATTTTAAACATAAAAGTATACTCTATATTCAAAAAAATGGAAAATCAACCTAAATGGGTGGCAAAATCACTGTTTACCCATGATGATTAAAGAAAAAACCAGAAGTTATTTAATTCTATCATTCCAAAGTCTACTTTAATAGTTAGAACTTAGAAGTCTACACGTTTGTAGACTTTCTAAGAAGTTGATATAGCCTATTTATTACCAGTTTATGCCATGTTATGGACTCTATTTAGGGTCTATTATGTGTGTCTAGGCTATGTTTTAAGGTCTTTACAGGTCAAGGTACGTTTTGGAGATATATGGAGATACATGGAGCTTTTAGAGAATTTAGAGGAGAATAATCTGTAGCTGATCATTGAGAGGGTCGAAGTACAAGATTGCCGTCGATCGACGACACTATCTTGACATTGAGCGATGTTACATGACCACTTGCCATCGATCGATGACCAATTCGCAGACAGCTGATTTCAAGCCCAAGTTAGAGACAAGACACAAGATTACAATTTTACCCCTGGACGAGTTTTGACCTAGATTTTAGGGTTTTATATTTATACTTTATGTATGATAGGGGATGAAAAAGGCATACGTACGAAGACGTACGGTGCTAGGTTCTTTAGTATTCTATTTAGGGAGAAGATTCATAACTCCTTAGGGAAATTTGTATTGTAACCCCAGTGTTTTATCTATGCATTATATTCAAATTATTATTCTTACTTTGATTATGTCTAAGTAGTTATGAACTAGATTTAGGGTTGAATGATAGCAATCATGGATTAGCCCAAAAGTAGGATTGCTAGGTAATATCCATCAATTGAGTTTTGCTTAATGTTTGCATTCTAGAGTAGCTAACTAGGATCTCGAAAGTAAGACATGGAAGACTACGAGAGTAGGTTCTGTGCCAGAATAGACTCCATTGAACTAAGTTGTTAGGCGCATGAGAGAACTGGTCTAATTAGCTTGCTGAACATATCAAATCTCGTTCACACTTCCTTCTGATTTCACCGTCGATCGACACCAGGCCTTAGCCGTCGATCGATGGTCTTTCCTTTTGCTTGCATACGAGAGTTGGAGTTAAAAGGGTCAGAATAGTTAATATTTTAGTTCTAAAATATTTACATATATGTGCTTCTTATTGCCTATAATTCATTAAGTTGAAACCCTAGATCTAACATATTTACATTTACATCTAGTTAGTAGCATATTTTCATATTTACATTATTAGGATATTTCCATAATTACATTATAAGCATATTTCCATATTTCATCTACACTCCCCAATAAGGATTATTTCCTTAGACTGATTACTTGTTACTAATATATATAATCACATAGCTTAAGCTTTAGGAATAAAAACTCTATTGTATGCCATTGTTTTGAGTGGATTCGATCCTTAAGTACTACATCTGATCTTTCCTAGCAAGAGTATTGTTTTGTGTGTTAGGATTAAGGGTTAATTTGATAGTTAATTGTTTAGGATATTTATACCTGCTAGAATAGTAAACACACCCATGTCAGAAGTTTACTACGTCGACGTATTATATAGTCTACTCGTAATTTGCTTTAATAATTTAATTTTAAAAATGTACAAAAGTAATCTTTGAAACTTTTGATAAAGCATCAATATAAGAACCAATATGATGTATATAAATTAAAATTCAGTGTAATTGAATAACTTAAAAGAATATATATTGATTTGTTAATGTGTTGGACAATATTTATATTTTAGCAACAAAAGATTCTAACATGTCATATCTTTTAGGGTTATATGCATAGGATTAGATTTTTAATTTGGATCTTTTTTTATTTAGTTGATTTAAATTTACGTATCAATGTTGAATAGTTTATATTTTACATATTTTGTAATCTGATAGAATACTTTAATGTGTACTTCATTTTAAAGTGTAGTAGACTTTTTTATGTAGTCAAAAAAAATTTGGAGATTACTAAAAAATATTTTTAAAGTTAAGTTTATCTTTTTAGGAAAAAAATATAAAATTATATCTTAAACTATTAAAATAATAAATAAAAATTAAATTATTTATTAAACTTATTAAAAATAAAAAATAACAAAAAATATCATTGTAGACTTCTCTGATAGTCTACCGAACCAAAAAATAATTTAACATAACCAAATTTTAACCAAAATTAACCACAAAAATTTAGGAATTTCATTGGCATCATTCTTTCCGGGCAACTAAAATAATTGGCACTCAACTTAAAACCACGCAATTTTTTTCAATAAAATATAAAACATAACTCTACCTGTAGGGTCTGGTCGGTAATGTTGCAGCTTTTAAAAAAATTATCTAGATTAATACTTTAAATTTTGTTGTTGTGGTTATAGTATTAAAGTTTTGGAAAGCACATAAAATTGGCTGTGAGAATTTGGCTTTCTACATCACACATACAAATGTAAATATTTAAAATGGTTATGGACTTATCAAAATTAATAAAGCATGATTGATGTAGGTTTAGTGTTGTAGATTTAATTATTGTTGTGGACAGCCAGTACAACAACAACCAATCATCCCTAAGTTCATCTCCTTCCACTTTCTCTCGCCTCCAAAATCTCTCTCCTATGATTTGGACTTAATCTTATCCCATCTCATTTCACGCTATATCTGGTACAATAATAATGAATTAATGGAATAAAAATAAATAGAATGATATGAATGGAATACAACAAAATACGGAATAAATTCATTCCAATCATTCATGAAAAAAATTGTAGAGAAATGTTTAGGATTGTTTTTGTTTATAATTTTTTGGAATGTTTGTGGAATTGATGGAATGAGTATTCTATTCATTCATGTCAAATGGTAAAAATAAGTTATGGAATTAAAAGAATAAATAATTCCACACCATTCCATTCCAAAAATCAAAAATTCAGTTGAAGTCTCATTCTTTTTATTTTTAACTCATTTCATGTTACCAGTTCTTCAAATTTTAGTTTTAAGCTTATTGTTTTTTTGGCTCTTGTTCATACTTCTTTTGGAATCATTTAAATCTTCTTGCCATGTAATTTTTCCTTCATTCCAGATACTCATTCAGAATTTTGTTTCATATATTTAGGGTTGACTGCTCCTTTGGAATCTCTTTTTAGAGATATTAAGCAACTATGTGAACAGATTTTAGTTCATCAATTTGGAATCTTGAAGTTGGAGTTTCCTTTGGGGTTATAGATTAGGGTATCTCAGGACTGATTCCTTATAGATCTGGGTTTTGTTTAAGTTTTTCTTTTGATTTGATGAATAAATCCTTGAAGTATGAATTAATCTTTTGCCTTGTGTTATCTCTTTCCATCAGATATGGAAGCTGAGCAAAAAGGAGACAGAGCGGTGCCACCATAGATAAACTTCACAATACTTGAGGAAACCGTGGATGGGATGAGCTTGATGTTGGGGGATGTGTGTAGTGGCAGTGATTTTTTGCCTCTTCTGGTGGAGTGGCGATGAATTCCATTGCGGAATCCGGTGGTATATCGCCTCCGTAGAGAAGCTTGATGTATATCTACCACCGGATGCAGCAGTATACGTCGGTATGGTTGTCTTTTAAATCGAGAAGTGGAGATTCGTGAGTGACAGTACATCATCCTTAGTGAACATAGACCAATAAAATATTCTATTATCTCTAGTTTGCATGTTTCCTTGTTCCCTGGCTATATATTTGTTCTCTGAATGTTTCCATTGTTTGGTTTTGAACAGCCCGGAGACTGGTTGCAGTGAGCTCAATTCAAAAGAACAATCTATTTTTCTATTGGGTGGATTTAAATTTTCTGTGGAACAATGAATGTTTATTTCCATGAATAACAAGAGTGAAACTTTTAGTTGAGTTTTCTTTTACTTAAATGTTTTATCTTATTGTTATCACCAAAAGATCTATAATGATGCAAAATTCTTTGGATGTAGTTGTTGCTTGTTGGCACTATTGTTACATGTATTTATTTTTGAGTTTCAGTTTACCATGCTCTCAGTTGTAACAAATTTTTGTAATTTGCTTGCATCAAACTACACTATTAGTCAAGACATCAGGTTTTGTAGCAATTGTAGAAATTTTCTACACAAATTTAACAAACAATACAACTTAGTACAATTCTAAAGCAATACAAAAAAAAAAGTTAAGACCTACAAATTAAGAAGGAACATTCTCCCTCATTTCAAAATTTGGCCACAAAAAGTCTTTCACCACTCATTCTCTATATACAACACATATTTGAACCATTCTTTGTAAAATAAATTTCACAAGTAGACTGTTAAGAAAATATATATTTATCAGTTAACAATATAGTCAAACCCCAAAAATGATAGTTTAATAATTATAATCTATTAACTTTTGAAATTCGTTCAAGATCATTTATTACAACTCTAAAACAACAAAATCGTGAAAAACATGATGAATAATACACATATTAATTTTTAATAGAATTTCTTTTAACGTTGACTTCAACTGCAGTCTACATTTTTAGATTTACAAATACATCTACAATTATTAGCTAACAATATAGTCAAATAAAAAATTTGATAGGTTCATAATTACAAGATATTATCTTTTGAAACTATTCAAGACTATTAGGATTAACTAACACACACTGTCAAGCAAAAAAATCTTGAAAACACTTAGTGAATATACACTAATCCATTTTTAATAGTTTTTCTACGTAGACTCCATATTCAGTCAACAAAGTTGTAGAAGTTCTTTTTAGTTTACTGATGTAAACTGTCATATAGGTCTACTTTTTGTGTTAGTTTTTGCAATTGCAAAATTCACGTGTTACTTTCAGTATTTGAAATAAAGTTTTGATTTATACGTGTAGACTTTATTTTCAGCCTACATTTTCGAAAATGTTAGTTTTGCAATTGACGCAGATTCGCCTGGAATTTGACTTTCAAAAATAGACATCAAATGCATTCTACATTTTTAATTTTTTTTTAAAGAAGTTAGCTTTCCAGTTGACCAAGTTTGACTTTCTAAGTGTAAATTGATATGAACGTCCACGAGAATGTAGATTTCTTATGAAGCCTAATCTCAAATCCAACGGGTTAGTTTTGCAATTGACCAAAATAAAATAGTAGACGTCATATGTAGTTTACATTTTATCTAAGATTTGTAGAGTGCATATGAAGTCTACACTTTAATTAATGTTTGGTCAATTTTTAAATATTTTAGTCAAACCTTTAACTAATCTATTCAATGAAGCCAAAGTTTTGGTCAAATGCAAAACTGACATTTTGTAAACTTCTATTTTGTAGACTTCCCTAACAGTCTACATTATGTAGACTTCTGATGAATTTTACTATGAAAAGTCAAAAGCTCGGTTGAATGCAAAACTAACCTCTTTTACATAATGTAGACTTTTGATGAAGTTTACTATGAAATTTCAAAAGTTCGGTCAAATGAAAAACTAGCATCTTTTACGTAGCCTTGTAGTAAATCTACCTATTTTTTTGTTTTCAAAGGTAAAGACGTAGACTTCTAGAGAAGTCTACGTTACAAAAAAAATGATTTGGTCAATTGCAAAACTAATTTCTGCGTTGACAAGTAGATCAAATCGTAAGTTTACAAATATGTGTAGACATACAAAAGAATCTACTATCGCGAGAAAGATCTGAAAATGACGAAAACTATGTAAATAGTTACTTTTTCCGGTGTAAAACTCCTTTACAACCTTTTCCATTGTCCAAAATCCAAATATAAGCAAAAAGAAGCACTTTTTACGATAATTTACTCAAAAAACTCGAAAATATGAATTTTGTGTTTATGAAAATGAAAATTATGAGTTTTTATATGAAAATGGAGAAGAAATGAAGATTTATTGGTTTAGAATGAGGAAAAAGTAGATAGAAATTGAATTCTTGAGCTTTAAATTCTCAAAAATGGTAGTTCATGGTTGTTGGAAAAATTGATGATAATGACATTGTTATAAATAATGAGAAATGTTTAAGGTATAGTTGGTCTTTTGCTAAATTCAAAATAACAGTGAAATTTAATTATAATAGTAATTTTGTGAATATTTCAAAAATATAAGGATAGTATGAAAAACTCATGGGTGAATAGTAGTAAAAAAGTTGGTTTTACATTTGATTTGAAATTTTAGGTTGGTTTTGAAAAACTTCCAATATGATTTAGGGTATTTTTTTCACTTTTTCTAAAAAAAAAATATTTTTTTTCCGTTATTTGTCTTCGTTGTTTTCTTTTAGAGAAATACTCTTGTATAGACTCTTTTAAGTTTTTGTCTCTTTATGGAGAAAAATGAATAAAATAGATTTTAATAAAGGATGTAAATATATATTTATACCTCTTATGTTAACTAATCTAGACTTAGAGTTTAGAGTTATGGGGTGAAGTTTTGGATGTAGAGTTTAAAACTAAAAAATATATATATATATATTAAAAATTTTAAAATAAAAAAAAATATTTCAGTTATTTTTAAGTTTATTTTGTGACAAAAACTTAAAAATGTCTATTTCAAAAATTTGTTGTATCTTTTATTTACTTGGAATTATCTTTATATTTCTTATTTTTTGAAATTATCTTTCCGTTTTTATGATTTCGTTATATTATTACTTTTGTTTTATATTTTTCTTATATGTAGCTCTGTATATAATACCCTATTGAGTCAAGAATATGATAGTCTTAAGCCGCCGCGAAGAGAGCATCTGAGCCAAGCCGCAGCTCCGCAGGTTAGGGAAATAAAAAAATCGCGGCCCAGCCAATTCTTATTTGGATTTTCTATATTTTTCTTCCTTTTCGGTTTGTATTTGTATTTCCTTTTCCTTATGGTTTTGTGTTATTGTTTTCTTATATGTAGCCCTACGTAGACATTAATGGGTCATAAAGCGTAGATTCGGTAAAAGAAGTTATTCCTTACAAATTAGCAATGGAAAGAAAAGTTTCTGAGGTCAGAATAGATATGCCTCTTCAGAAAGAGACTTGCAGTATTTGTATCAATGACAATATCAGTGCTATTCAGATGTTTTCTGTTGATATTTGTGGTCATCGGTTTTGTTCCGAATGTGTGAAACGATATATAGAGGCGACACTACTAGAGGGAAATAGGCTGACATGTCCTCATGATGGCTGCCATCTTGAGCTGCGTTATCTTAGTTGTGTCAACCTTTTGACTCGTGAACTTAAAAAAATTTGGCAGCAGAGGATCATTGAGGAGTTGATTCCTGTAACGGAGAGAGTTTACTGCCCGAAGCCGAGGTGCTCAGCTTTAATGTCGGTAAAAGAACACTCTATTATTGAATCTACTGAAGAATCTAGAATTAGGAGATTATGTGTCAAATGCCGTGAACCCTTTTGCATCAACTGCAAAGTTCCGTGGCATAACAACATATCGTGCGACAATTACAAGATTTTGCATCCGAATCCTATAGCAAACGACACAAAGCTAGAAGCGCTAGCCAATAAGAAAATGTGGCGACAATGCAGAAAGTGTCAAAACATGATTGAACTTTCTGAAGGATGTGCAACTGTAAAATGCAGGTATCATCTTTTAATCCCTTCTCCTTTAAAATTTCATTATGTATGTATTCTTAAGCAGGAGATTATAAATTTCATATATTAACACTAGTTAGTTGATATATGACAGATGTGGGCATACGTTTTGCTACAGATGTGGAGCCGATGCAGGAGGTTGCTCTCATGGTCATAACGTTTATGATCTGACGACTGGACGTCTATTGTATAGCCCATTGTGTGCTGCCTTGTGGACTATGGTTTTGTTTGTTGTGACGGCTGCTGGTATAGTCGCCTCTGTTGTTTTTATTATTTTACATTTCGTCAGAAAGAAATAGAAAACTAATAATCGGTCTGGTAGATTGTAATGATTACTAATATAAGTACAAGCCCAAATTTCCAATATGTCACAATCGTGCATTAACTCATGAAAGAATATCAATATGTACATAGTAAACTCGAATTCTTTAAGCCAAAGTTTGTTACTCTCCCCTTCTCTTATGTATTCCTTTGCTCTCATGGTGGCTTTCTCCCTTCCCGGGGATATGCACGATGTTTATGGAGCTAAATGGAGGCCCTTATCTTGAACCCGACCGCATCGGAGTCGAGACAGGTTGGAGGAAGGTGGATCTCTGGAACTCAGGCGAGTTGTGTGAAGAAGAACCACCGGAAAGGGTTGGCTTTTATGGTTTGTTGGAGGTCTCCGTCAGTCGTTTTCAAGCTTGAATCGTTGGTCTTCAGCAATGAGATGGATGCGCTTAGTTCCGTCAGTGTCCCCCTTTCCCGTTGATCTGGAGGTTAATGACTCATATGCAAAAGGAGAGGGGTGCGTGGTGGGCGTGTGGCGCTTGTTTGGGGCGTTTGGAAGGCCTGACGTTGAGGCTTCCTTGTCTCAATGGCGTAACTGGAGTTCCTAAAGGCGGACGTGTGTAAGCTGGATGTGCTCACGAGTCGCATGTTTCTGTGGTTCCTATAGCCGTTAGAGGTCGTCAATGGCCTTGCAGAAAATTAAATTAATGGCACTTCATTTAGTCAATTACTTTGATACCCCTATCTCTTAAACTCTAATCTTCCAAGGACTTTACTAAATAAATTTCTTTTCAAATTATTTTTAATTTAGTATATACCCTTAAACCTAATTTGAAAAAATCAGATTTTATTGTTTGTCTTTATTTTTTTCTCTCTCACGCGTTTCTTTTTTTTCTTCTTCTCCTCTCCTTCTTCTTCTACCTTTCATTCTTCACAATTTCATAATAACAACAAAGAATATCAACTATGGCGATTTTATCTTTTATCTCTTCTCCTTTCTCTTTTTTTCTCTTTGTTCTCTGAAATTCGTCACAGATGATGGAAACTTCATTCGTGATGGAAACCGTCATCAACGATCCAGCAAGTGATAGAAGCAGAAGCAACAACCGTTGAAGGTGATGAAAACGGCATCAATGGCGATTTCTTCTTCTTCTCGCGCTCTAGATATGGGTTTTTCTACGATTTAGTGTTTTTTGTTGTGGACAATTTATGATATAGGGTTGATAAAGAAGATTTTTTTTTTTTTATGATTTAGGGTTCTTCTTGTTTTCCCTTTTCAAGATTTTTTTATTTCATCCTCAGATTTAGATTTAGTATAACTCGGTATTTAATAACTCAGCTAATCTCGGCATAGCTAACCGAGTAGTTCTTAATATTACCCAATATAACCAGTAGAAATTGGTATAACTAACTCAGTAGTACTTCAGTATAACTAATATAACTCAGTTGAATTCGGTGTACTAACTTAGTAGTACTCATTATTACGTAGTATAACTCAATATAACTAGTAATACTTAGTGTAATTAATTCAGTAGTACAAACTCATTATAACTCAATAGAATTAATTAAAACTAAGAATAACTCAGTACAACTAAGTCAAATTATATCAGTATAATATAGTATCCGTAATTTTGAAAAAATTGAAAATTCAAAATTTTCAATTTTTATTTAAAAATAATAATTTTGAAAATACAAAAGGGCAAAATTGGATATTCATATTTCATTAAAGCCATGAGGGAATAAGAGATTTGAGAGACCCATGGGAGATTAAATCTATCACAAGTGGGGGCAACATAGAAGTTGGCTTCACTTTCTAACCGGATGAAGGATTCACTTAGGAGAAACTGATCTCTGGTTCCCAGAGACAAGATGTAAGGAGATTCAAGCTCTCTTGATTCGTTGACTTTAGGTCTCGTTGGTGGTCAAGTTTCATGGTGAAGCATTCACAGTACAAAATCATATTTTCATTAGGTAGCTTCATTTCGTTTTCTCTTGGAGGGTGAGTTGGATTGTGTGTTCATGCCAAAACCTCAACCCGAATTTTGGAGGGATGTTTGGTAGTTCAACATATTGTTGGAGTTTTTGGTCACATATCCTTTTGAGCTGCTCTAGGGCTTTCTTGCAAGATTACAATGCCTTAGTTCCAGTTTTGCAGTTTCCTAAGGTGGAATATGCACCACTCGGTGAGGTCGCGGTTGGTCACACACTAAATTCTTATCTTACGGCACCAACGACTTTGGTTTTACTTGTCGAGTTTCCCTTTAGGCAACTTTAGTGGTTTAGGAGTAGTTTTTTAATTTTTTATTTAAGTGGTATAATTAGGTGGTCAAGGGACATGTTCATCTTGTGTTGTGAGTTCACATGAGGTTGCAAGAGTACAATGGATGATTAATTAGGTAGTGTAAGAATTATAGGCGTGTTTATATCATCCCAGTGAACTGGTTAACCAAAAGCTAACAATAATTCTTTTCTTTATTTGTTATCGTTACATAGTTACTCAACTTCATTGTCATCCACTGTGGATGTTTATCTTCTCCATCCCAATCTATGCATAGTCTGCCTCGTGTTAAACCTGAAGTGATAAATGGATCACTAAAGGTTATGTGCAAATTTAGGGCCAAACCTCTTAGAAGTTCTTTCAAGATCTAAGGAGTATCCAGAAGCTTATGCACTGCTATATCAAAGTTCAAGAAGGGTTTACAATGAAGAAAGAAGGCATGAGAGAAGTTTGGGAACATAGGGTGTCCGTACAGACGAGGTCGACCCAGAAACTTGACATTCGACCAAATGGTAATATTTTTGGTTTGTGCAAAGTTGGGGCGAAAAATGTACAGACCAAACCCTAATCCGTACACTCCCATGGAGGAACCTTGCATCCCAATTTAAGAAGAAGTTGTGAGGAAAAAGAAGGTATCCGAATGGTATCAAAAGAGGATCAGGCCGGATGGTATCAAAAGAGGATCATGAGAGATGCTCTTGCGAAGGATAAGGTTTAGGCTGGAAAGGAAGAGCAAGTTGGCCGGTGCACCTAGACTACTCTATGGACAGGTTCATGAGCATTGGTGGCTCATTCCTAGCCAAGTTAACCTCTTGGACGCCCAGCAAGGGACATGTTGTCCAAGCATTTGAGCATTTCTGGCCAACAAATTCAAATTAGGCGCTCCCCCTTGTTTGACTCCACATGCTTCTTTGAATTTCCTGTAAACCCTTGTTGCTCTCATTTATCTATTTACATGATGTAATGTCGAAATGAATAAGTAAGCTGAATGGGGGAGGGTTCTCCCCTTTCTTCTTCATAATCTCCTAGTCTCTTTAGTCTCTCTAGTCTCCCTAAATCTCTTAGTCTCTCATAAACTCTCTCTCTCTCTCTCATTAGTCTCTCTCTCATTTCGACCAGAACAAGATCTCATCTTCTCCATTGGGGTTTCTCTCAGTCACACAACTAGAACCTCTTTAAAATTTTCATGGGATCACAGCCAAGTTCATAAGAACCTGAGCTATGAGTTGTCGAAAACCTCACACTCATTTCTCAGCTCAAAACCAAACCGTGAATACATATCTATTCGATTTCAGTTTCTGGAAGAAGAAGAAGATTGAAGCCATGGTGTGTTCTCCTTGACTCTTAGCCGTGTTCCTATGTGTACCTGATGAAGAAGCCTTGTTGAAAGCAAAGGTGGATGGAGAGGCATCATCAACCTCATTTAGAAACCGCCTTGTCCAAGAGTCTATGTTCATCTGGTTTCAAAAGAAGATCATCTAGAAGAGGGTGAGCTGATAGTATGAAGAAAGGAGGGATCTTTTGAGTTGGAGATACAAGAAGGTGGTCGTTGACTGAAGGAGAAGGAGGTGGGTGACGATCCAGACTCTCAGATCCAACAAAGTCATGACCTTTATGCCATTGGAGGTTCAAGGAATCAATCTGGTTCCTTGGCTGTAAGCTATTATTGTCCCTTCTTGATATTAAGTGTGATAATGACTGGTTGTTGTGTAGTGTTGAGTTGAATAACCTGAGGATATTGTTTAAGACTGCTAAATGAAGTAGACATGTTTAGAATTTATCCCAGGATGCTTAAAGAGACTTGTTTGGTGATTGAGAAAATTCTTAACCCCGGTTCTAGTGAAGCTTGTTAGGGAGCTAGTAGTTGTCTAAATCTTCTTGCTAACATGAAATAAAATCGCCTAATATTGTTGCATTGAGACTGATGTTGTGTGATGATAATGTTGCTTAATCCCAGCTCGAAATAAATGTGTGTTTGATTGTTAAATGGTTCTTTCTAAACTGATTGCATTCATGGATTAGAGACTAATTAAGGTTACTGCTTATTATCATCATGTTGTTGCCTTAAGTTGATGCATCTAGATTCATGTCAGATGCATATTAAGGAGTTTTAAAATGCCTAAGTAGATTGTCTTGAATCTGATATAATCTTCTTGTGCTTAGAGAGGTTGCTTGCAAAGATTAGAAATTGATAATGTGTGGTTTAATCTATTGCAAAGCTTGAGACATGGGGATCAACTTGATGATTTGTCAAGGTTTGATCCCAACGCATGTATCTTGTCTTGCTTGGAGTTTAAGTGATGTTACAGGTTCACAAGGAATGTTTTTAGCCGATCATCAATCCAAGTTCAAGAGGAAGGCAGTGCCTATTGTTAGAGAGAGTGGTCGCTGGTGTGTGTGTGTGTATGGACACACAATAAAAGGTCATCACCTAAGTCTTGAGGAGACTAGTGACCTTAAGGCACTGGTGCTGAAAGGAACGGTTGATCAGTGGTTGTATGTGCAGTCCTTGGGATGTTGCACTCATGATATTAAAGCTCAATACGGCTCACTTCAAGCTTGGACCTACACTCAATCCAAGCTTGAGGAGGAGATTTAAGTGAGCTACCTGAATATCCTAAGCACCGTGACATGTTTTCCTCCTTACCATTGCAAGCAAACTGAAGAAGGAGCCAATCGGGTCTAGGTAGTGGCATGTCTAGTCAAGAGATTGTTCGGAGTAGTCTTGGCTGTGTATGAAGAAGGTTACTCTATCAATGTGGCTTATAGGGTGAGGTGGTTGAAGAGATAGCTGAGGGATCATCCAGCAGTCCATCAAGTTGGCGAGTGATGAAGGAAGGTTGCAATGGTTTGTTTAGTCTGGATCATGAAGCCATCAAACTGTCCAAGCTTGTTCCTTTAAGAGGTCTCAAGCTTGAGGGGGAGTGTTGAAGAGATTCAATGATCCGAGAGAGTTCTAGCAGTGAGGGGTTCAAGTGGCTGGTTCAAACAAGCCACTCCTCACCATTTAAACAAGGGAGTAAACCTTATCTTATCTTTATATACATTCATGATAGGTTTATCTCTTGAGGACTGAAAACTTGTGTATTGATGTATCAGGTAATGGTAACTCTATCAAGGAAGATCTGGTGTGTGTCCGAGCACTTTAACCTATGAAGAGGATAGGTGAAAGGGGGAGAGACCAAGACAGTCTGAGTTGAAGAATACCATGGCTTGAGCCTCACTGAGGATGATCAAGGACCCAAACCGGGTCTATGAAGAGGCCAAGAGAAGGTTGATGAGTGCGAAATGTGTAGATCATTGTTGCACCAGTTAGACCATGATCATGAATTCTTTGTGTCCACCACACTGGTTGAGACAAAAAGAACTCAATGGCCAATCCCTAGGCCTTGAACGATCTTACTCTTTTCCTTATCAAGGTTTTGTCCCAAATAGGTTTTCATTGATAAGGTTTTTAATGAGGAGTGACTTCAGGGTTTCAAAGCTTGACTTAGGATCTCTAGAGTCAAGCTTGAGGGGGAGTGTTAAACCTGACGTGATAAATGGACCACTAAAGGTTATGTGCAAAGCTAGGACCAAACCTCTTAGAAGTTCTGTCAAGATCTAAGGAGTGTCCAAAAGCTTATGCACTGCTATATCAACATTCAGGAAGGGTTTACAATGAAGGAAGAAGGCATGAGAGAAGTTTGGGAGCACTTGGTCGATGTGGAAAAATAGGGCGTCTGAACCTTACGGATGTACAGACTGTACGGACGTCTGTACGGACGAGGTCGACCCATAAACTTGACATTTGACCAAATGGTAATATTTTGGTTTTGTGCAAAGTTGGGGCGAAAAGTGTACAGACCAAACCTTAATTCGTACACTCCCATTGAGGAACCTTGCATCCCAAGTCAAGAAGAATCTATGAGGAAGAAGAAGGTATCCGGATGGTATCAAAAGAGGATCAGGCGAGATGCTCTTGCTTAAGGATAAGGTTTAGGCTAGAAAGGAATAGTAAGTTGGGCGGTGCACCTAGACTGATCTATGGACATGTTCATGAGCATTGGTGGCTCATTCTGATATGATCCTAGGTGAGAGGATCACGTCCCTGAATACTCTCCAACGATTGTGATGATGTAATAAGCAATGGATTGAGTTGATACTTCTAAGAGATGCAGAATGGTTCTCAGACTATCGGTTTTTGTTTGCAATGTAAGGAAGAATCTGAAATACACTAGACAAGCTTTGATCAAACAGGATTCAGAGAATACTTGGGTTTTTAGAAAAGAGTTTGATGTTTTATTCAGAGATTTCGACCAGAATATAAAGAGAAGAAGACTGTACATGTACAACTTCTTGGAAACAGACAAAGCAATTAAAAGAAAAGACTATGTTCAAACTTGAAAATAAGAAAAGGCTCCTGGTTCTCCCCTTTCTTCTTCATAAACTCATACTCTCTTTAGACTCTTAATCATCTATTAATCTCCTTAGACTTTCACATAAACATTCTCACTTAGTCTCTCTCTCAAATCGCCTAGTTCAAGCTCTAATCTCCCCATTGGGGTTTCTCTCACTCACACAACCAGAGACTCTGTAATACTTTTATGGTATCAGATTCAGGTTCATCAGAACCTGAGCTACAACCATCCGCAAACCTCACACTCATTTCTCATCTCAAAACCAAACCTTGAAGACACATCCATCCGAGATCTGTTTCTTGAAGAAGAAGAAGTTTGAATCCGTGGAGTGTTCTCCTTGTCTCTCAGCCGCTCCTGTCTGTACCAGATGAAGAAACTTCGTTGGAAGAAAAGGTGTATGGAGAGGTGTCATGAACCTTACCCGGAACCACCTTGTCCAAGAGTCTATGTTCATCCGAGTTCAAGAGAAGATTTTCCAGAAGGGCGAGCTGATGATATGAAGAAAGGAGGGGTCTTTTGAGATGGAGATAAAAGAAGGTGGTCGGAGACTGAAGGAGAAGGAGGTGGGTGACGATCCAGACTCTCAAGTCCAGCAAAGTCATGACCTTTATGCCATTGGAGGTTCAAGGAATCAATCTGATTCCTTGGCTGTAAGCTATTACTGTCCCTTCTTGATATTGAGTGTGATAAAGACTGGTTGTCGTGTTGAGTTAAATAACCTGAGGATATTGTTTAAGAGTGCTAAAAGAAAAAGACTTGTTTTAAATCTATCCCAAGATGCTTAAAGAGACTTGTTTAGTTATTGAGAAAATGCTTAACCGCGATTCTAGTGAAGCTTGTTAGGGAGTTAATAGTTGTCTAAACCTTATTGCTGTCATGAAATGAAATCACCTAAGGTTGTTGCATTGAGACTGACGTTTTTTGATGATAATGATGCTTAATCCCAGCTCTAAGGAAGGTCAAGAAGGCAATGCTGAGGTAGAAAGAGGTCCATGAAGGGTTTAAAATGAAGGAAGAAGACTTCGGTGAAGTTTGGAGGCAAATGGTCGATGTGAAAAGTTCGGGTCGTCCGTACCGTACGGACGTGGTCGACCCAGAAACTTCACTTTCGACCATTTGAGCATGTTTTGGGTTTGTACAAAGTTGGGGAGAAAAGTGTACGGACCCAACGAAACGAACTGCGAGACAAAGAAAAAAATGGCAGCCAAGAAACGTCAATGTACACCTACTAAAAGGGCTGGAAAGTTTTTCTTTTATCAGAGCAAACCTTGGTGGGGTGTCACGACGGCAGGTCTGAATCAGACGCCATCATGGAACCAGCCCCATAATCCATGATGCAACTCCTCTTTTTCGCCATTTCAGGGTTAGCACGGGTCCTTTTGCGACTCCTTGACACAGCAGCTTGAATTGTCTAGGAGCAGGCAACCCTATGACGGTTACTCTCTTAACTAGGGGAGGAGTCATCGACTGGTGAACCGGTTCTACATCGATGACATGGACCGGATTCGTAGAGAAACCTACAGATGAACCTCGACCTCAGGTGCCCATTCGTCCTCAGTGACTACTCCTTTGGCAGGAATGGCATCACGTACAAGGGAAACCTCGGGGATCAAGGCTTCGGCCAGAGTCACAGGTTTCAAAGACGCGCAGCATGTGGGGTTCACGATCTCCTCAGCCTCTCAATGGGCCAAATCATTCCGAAAGGAAAGAAACTCCCCAATGTGAGCTGGAACTGCCCCGGCGGGAGAAAGGTCTGACGGACTCGCGCCGATGCTGTTGTTCACCTCAATACCACAACTCTTCAGAGCGTTGCTGGAGGAAGACATCTTGGTGGGATAATTTTCTAAAGAGAGAAGTGTAGAGAAGATTTCGAAATTTGAGAGAATGAGGAAAGAATGAAGAATGAAAGCTCAATATTTATAGGAGAAACAAAACCTGAAGGGTTTTTCCGCATTAAAATAATTTAAAAAAAATTGAAAAGAAAATTCACTATTTTGCCTCTAGATTTTCAGACATTGGATTCCGCCTAACTTACCCGACATTTCTAAATCACTTGTAAGAACACAACGGTTCTAACGAGCTGGGGCAAACTATTGGGGTCAAAATCGGTTACAACGAAATCAACGCCTAAAACTTCCCGGAAAAGGTCTTATATAGAAAAAGGAGATAATATTTCAAAAATAAAGAAAGGCGGGGAAAACGAAATCATGTTTCGTATAATGAATTGATATGACGAGCCCCCAAGCAAACAAATCCC
This sequence comes from Moricandia moricandioides, assembly GCA_905132885.1. Lineage (NCBI taxonomy): Eukaryota > Viridiplantae > Streptophyta > Magnoliopsida > Brassicales > Brassicaceae > Moricandia > Moricandia moricandioides. The sequence goes on along the minus strand of CAJHQQ010001427.1, from coordinate 40,598 downwards.
GAATATCAAAACAACGAAACAACTGTGGGTCACAATCATCAGACTCGCCCGTTTGGCGAGTTGGATCAGTCAAACTCACCGAATGGACGAAGTTGGGCCGACCACAACGGCCAACTCGCCAAATGGGTGAGTTGGTTCGATGACCACGGTCAACTCGCCCATTCGGTAAGTTGGCCCAGTCCAACTCACCGAAAGAGCGAGTTGGACCAAGGACGATGATCAACTCGCCCATTCGGCGAGTTGGACCGAGAACCATGGTTAACTCGCCCGTTCGGCGAGTTGTACCGAGAACCATGGTCAACTCGCCCGTTCGGCAAGTTGAACCGAGGACATTGGTCAACTTGTCCGTTCGTCGGGTTGGACCAACCGATTCATCTTGATTTTGTCCTCGTAGCCTCCTGTTTGAAGTCATAAATGACTCGTTATGTTTTTGTCTCTATCGGACTTTACGACTTAAAGAATTTATTTCCCGTACAAGGGTCGAATTAGTCGTATAAGACGGAAACGATTAACTAAACACCTGGAGCTACCTCAACTGTGCGGCCAATTCTAACCTTCTTCGGAACGATGTCATTGCAGAAACGCTCTTTCGATAAATCGAGAAAAAGGCTTAAGTCATGAAACGGCCCGAGAAGGTCTAAAACGCGGTTAAAGGCCCACTAACGAGTTCATAAGAAATTAAGCCCATTCCCTACGACCGTTTGTCTTTTTTATTGCAGGAACGGATAAATGTAAAGTTCAGAAGATAAATGTCAAGTTCAGGAGATAAATGTAAAGCTTCCGAAGATAAACACAAAGATGAAAGGAAAATGGAATATTACCAGAAAGCGATAAACTTGATCAGGGGCAGAAATGGAAAGGGTAAACCGCCTCTAAGAGGAATATATGAAAGACTTCGAGGTTGAAGAAGAGGAGAGAGACCTAGAGTAACTTTTCTAGGTTAGAAGAACTTAGAATATATGCGGCTGCATACTCGAAACTTTACTTAGATTCTTCTCCATCTTTGTTCTGAAGTTCTCTCTGTTTGCTAGATTCTACTGTTCTTCGGAAAATCTTGTACCTTTGTTCTTGTCAATCAATAAAACGCCTCTATGCAACTTATATCTGTGTCTACGTAGATAATCCGGGACCTTTAGGAAAGTCTTGTTCTTTTGGCTTTCCTTAATTTATGGAAATAGACGGTGTGAAGTTCTGTTCCCACATTTCCTTAGACTGATTACTTGCTACCAATATATATATATCACCTAGCATAACCTTTAGAAATAAGAAATCTATTGTGTGTCATTGTTCTGTGTGGATTCGATCCCTAAGTACTACAACTGATCTATCTTGGCAAGAGTATTGTTCTTTTGTGTTAGGATTAAGGGTTAATTTGATAGTTAATTTGATAGTTAATTTTTTAGGATATTTATGCCCTGCTAGAACAATAAATTCACCATATCACAGGGCCAGATCGCCACAGGGATCAGCACCAGCAGCTTGATACGGATACCGCAGACAAGTACTACACCAGATCTCTCTTGGCCAGAGTATTGTTTTGTGTGTTAGGATAAAGGGTTAATTTGATAGTTAAGTGTTTAGGATATTTATACCATGCTAGAACAATAAAAACCCCCATGTCACAGAGCCAGATCACCACCGGGAGCAGCATCGCAGCACCAGCAGCTTGATACGGATACCTCAGACGAGGAGTAGTCCCTTTGATACTCCTTCATCTCTTATTTCATTAAATTTTTAGAATTATACCCATATTTTTTTTATTTTCTTGTTTAATTTGGATTTAGACTATTTATTTATTGCTATTTGGATGTTTTTAACGTGTGTTTGAGTGTCTAACAGAGCTAACCCAAAGAGAGATAATCACAATGAAGAGTAGACACATGATTTTAGTCTGTTAGCATACCATCGATCGACGACCAGGTCCTGACATCGGTCGATGGCACATTAGCAAAAAAGGCACAGTAAATAGTTCGAGTGCACCATTGATCGATACCACCAATACACCGTTGATCGACAGTGATGGTTTACCATCGGTCGACGCTCACCTACTGCCATCGATCGATACTCTTAACAGAGTTGGTACATTCAACTATCGCTAACATTGTTTCCTTATGATTTTATTTCTCCTAAACCAGTCCGAGACACATTACACTGGGACAGTGTAATATAAGTCTGGGGGAGGTTCGCTAATGCTATCTATATGCTTTTGAATTGTATTTCTATAATTATATAAGTTTTTCTACAAGTTTTTTCAAAATGTTTTTATTGAGTCAAGAAGGAGACTATGATCAAGATTTATTTTCGACTAACCACACTTTAGCACCATTCTTAGAAGGTTTTTTACAGAGATTGCTGGAGATACCAAAGTGGATCATCCTACCACTATATCACACTTTCTTAGAAATTTTGAAGGACCCAAAGCTGATTTCCAACACTAATCCTGGCATTATTTGCTTGCTTTGGGGCTTGGTATGCACTAGATTGGGGTCCTTCTGCAAGTTTTTAGGTACAAGTCATTGCACCTCTTGTTCCCAACTCTCTCTCTCTCTCTCTCTCTCTCTCTCACTCTCTCTCTCTCTCTCTCTCTCTCTCTCTCTCTCTCTCTCTCTCTCTCTCTCTCTCTCTCTCTCTCTCTCTCTCTCTCTCTCTCTCTCTCTCTCTCTCTCTCTCTCTCTCCAGCATCTATTTAAGTTTTAAAAGATTGAGATGATTTCCCAAGATGCAGAGGGGTAGGTACATTACCGATGACCCCATTATTATAATTCGAAGGAACGTTCACACATTGTTGGAAGCGAGGGACAGGTACATTAGTTATGACCCCACTATTCACCTACAACCTTGTATATATGTATATATCGAAAATGAGATGGCAAGATGGACTGTATCAGCATCATTTTCCATTGAGTTTGAGATCCAAAAAGATTCAGAGAAGAGGGAAGAAAGGGATCAGAGAAGATTTTGTACCTAGTTGTGTAGAGTTGCAAAGGTAAGAATCCACATGTCCTTTGATCGATATCCCCAAGGTAAAGCCTGCACTTTTATTTTATGTAAAGAAATGCAATTAGTAGAGGGGCGAGTCAGACTAGTATTCACTAAGTTGTTGGTAGAATGAATTTGGTTGCTATAATAAGATACGGTCTATAAATTTTCTATGTGATTGACTTGGTAGGATGTGGTTGCAACTAAGTAGGGCGACAGTTATACTTAGACATTATGTGAGTCTCCGCTTTTCAAAACCTCTTACACAGGCTTTGTTTGCTTGAGGACAAGCAAAAAGTTAAGTCCAGGGGAGTTGATATACCATGGATTTTAGCTATTTTAGCTATAATATATAAGGTATTTTAGAGTCTTTTATATGCATTTGATATTGTTTTAGAGTATTTACAGGTCCAAGTACTCATTGGAAGCAATTGTAGATTTTGTACTATTTTGGAGCATTTTGGATAATCAGCAAAAACTCACAGTCGGATCCAGATTTATGAAGAGACCATCGATCGACGTCACACACTATGCGTCGATCGACAGCAAAGTCGACAACAAGATTGGTGAAGGCTTGAGAAATTACAATTTTTACCCAGAAGTTCTATTATTTGCAAGACAAGTCCCTAGCCAAAATTTAGACTATTTATTAGGGTTTTCTATCTTAGTTTTAATAAAAAGCCTAGAGACCAAAGAAAAAGAGTTGCCTTCGAAGTTACACAAGAGTTTGAGAATTATGAGCTGGAACACATTTCTACATCTATTGGAGAAAGATATGATCATCATTATAGAGAAGATCTTGAACTCCTTATCTTTTTACTAAGTTTATTATATGCAATTTATTCATGTTCTTTATTGCTATGTTTGAGTATTTTGCTGTTAGATTTAGGGTTAGTCAATGGTAATAATGTATTGCTGATTTTATAGAATCGTTAAGGTAATCTTCTTAGTTCTATGATTAAGTTATTCTTAATGCTAAGTTGAACTTGATCAGCTCAACCTTATAAATTAGGGTTCTATTGCTCAAGCGAGAGTTTGGTTGTAACCTGAAATCTATCTTAAGCAATCTAAATAACCGGTGACAAACGAGAGTTGAATTGGAAGTCTAGAGAACCCATCTACCGTGAAACCAGTATTGTTTAGAATGAGCATCGATTGACACCACCTAGTGGGCATCGTTCGATACTCAGTTGAGATGCGCGAGAGCGATCTCCTACACCCTAAGGTTTGAGTTCAGAATGATGCTTAATAAAACCCTAGCAATCATTTAATTTGTAGTATCTAATCTTACCTAATAATTTCCCCTAAGTCAAATCTCTTAATTTAATCCTCACAAACCAAATCAATCTTGAAATCACATTTATTGTTATTGTTATAATTCATCTAGCTTTAATTTGAAAACAATAAGTCTATTGTTCAATCCTAGAGTCTCTGTGGATTCTTTTTCTAAGTACTACACTGAACCTCTTATTTGAGAGTAAAAGTGGGAAATATGGTTAATTTTAAAGTGAAATAAAAAGATCCACATCAACTACATCCTTTGGTACGGTATCCTATTATGCCCACATCCAAGCGGTTTGAATCGTGTCTTTTTACAGAAGCAGTACTCCACTAGCTTCTCATCCTCCCCAGTATATCATGAAATTGTCGATGCAAACAACAATCATCTCTGAAGCTAACCCAAGACTAGAAATCAATTTCTAAATCTCATAATAAGAGTCAACTGACACATTGTCTTCTGTCAAATACTCATTAAACAACTATGCCCATGCATCTATTCAATTTTCAGGTAGATTTTGATCATTTTTTATATTCATAATCCTAGCTGCTAACGACAATTTAGAGACCTTCTCTGCAGCCAGAGTAAATTGGTTGATTTGCATCATCTAACATTTCATAAAACCTTTTTTCATTCATGTTAGGTTCTTCAACTTCATCATTTATTGCTGTAGTAGTTTCTACACATCTTTTAACATAACGTGAACCCTATCATGATCTACCATCTGACCTTCTTGATGGTACATTTCATTATGCAAATGATCAGTTGGTTTTTCCCTATAATTACCAGCATCTTGAAAATTGCAATTACTGCCACTAGCTTCATTCACACAATAACATTCTCCATGTTGAAACCAAATATAGTAATGTGGTGTGAAACTGTTATTTACTAAATGCTTCGAAACATTTTCGCTTCGGGCAAATTTGTATTGTTCTTCCGACATGGAAAGACCATCTTACCGATTTCCTGCATGATTGGTGTAGAGCATGCTTGATACATGAATATCTCCAGCCCGTCCAGAAATTCTATCGTCACTCTCCTGTTAGCATCTTTGTGCGTATACATCCAACTCCATAACTCATAAATATTGCCATCAGCAGAAATCTTTTTTTCTTTCACGTTTAAGGGTTTTATGTTGTGTGTTTCATTCTCATCACAAATATATATATATATATATATATATATATATATATATATATATATATATATATATATATATATATATATATATATATATATATAGGGAATTTTCAAGAATGGTTGGTAAAACTTTACTACGAATTTACGAAGAAACGTTGTATATGTTAACACCACTAAAACACGTTTACACCAAAATAGTTGCTAAAGTCGTAAAATCCTTGTTAAAAAGTAGTAAAATATTTTTTCGTAAATCGGGTTACTTGACCACGATTTTATGATGAATTTTTTTTTCTGTAACTTCCCTGTACACTTACGTGTGTGTTTACTTGTAATTTTGTCGTAAGCTTACGACGAATTTACGTCCAAATATACATTCCTCGTAATATCTAGTGAGTTCGTCGTAAACTTACGAGGACTATATTTACTTGTATTTTTTTGTAGTGATGGGTTGGTTTTCTTGTAGTGAATGAAAATCGATGAAGAGACAGGTCTTGACGACAGTTTCTAGTGGAGCATGTTTACTACATTTATCTGGTAAGAGAAGCACCACATCTGCTCCATACAAACTGCTCCAGTGATCCAGAATTTCATGCTGCGGCAATCAAGAAGAGATACCCTAATCTGCCATGGTTTGCAGAGATCGCTAATTACCTGGTTGCTGAGAAAGAACCGGAGGAGTTTACTGGTAATAATAAGAGAAGTTTCTAAGGGATGCGAGACACGACGTTTCGGATGTTCCTTATCTGTATCAGCATTGCAAAGATGCAGTATTCAGAAGATGTGTAGCTCAAGCTGAATTCGAGGGATTCTTTATCAATGCCACGGTTCTTCTTATGCATTCCACTTTGCAACCTTCAAGACTGTCTCCAAGATTCTTTAAGCTTGTTTCTAGTGTACAACAATGTTCCAAGATGCTCATGCCTTCATTTCCAAGTGCAGCTCATGTCAGGGACATGGTAATATTAGCAAGTGAAATGAAAGGCCATAGAACATCATCTTGGAAATTGAAGTGTTCGATTGTTGGGGGATTGACTTCATGAGACCATTCCCACCATCCCTAAAGAACGAGTACATCCTAGTCGCGGTGGACTATGTATCTAAGTGGGTTGAGGCGCTAGCCAGTCCCACAAACAATGTTAAAGTGAAGATCAAGATGTTCAAATCAATCATCTTTCCAAGGTTTGGAATACATAGAGTGGTCACTAGCGATGTAAGCAGCCATTTTATTAACAAGATTTTTGAGGGTTTGTTGAAGAAGAATGATGTCAAGCACAAGGTCAATACTCCTTATCATCCTCAGACAAGCGGTCAGGTTGAAGTTTCAAACAGAGAGACCAGGAATATCCTCCAGAAGACAGTGAGCACCACGCGCAAGGACTGGTCATGGAAGCTAGACGATGCTCTAAACGCTTACATAACATCCTACAAAATACCACTTGGGACCAACCCCTATCTTCCGATGTATGGCAAGGCATTCCACCTTCCTGTGGATCTAGAGTACAAGGCAGCTTGGGATGTGAAGCTGCCCAACTTTGACATCAAACCAGCCGCGGAATGGCGCTTCATTCAACTCCCTGAGTTAGAATAAATCAGGCACCTTGCCTGTGAGAGCTCCAAAATTTACAAGGAACGGACCAAGGCGTATCATGATAACAGGATCATTAGTAGGAGATTTTCGCCAAACAAAAAGGTGCTGCTCTTTAATTACAAGTTGAATCTGTTCCCTAGAAAGATGAGATCAAGGTGGTCCGTACCGTTCACCATTAAAGAGGTTCGCCCCTATGCAACTGTTGTGTTGTTGGACACAAAAGGAAGGGAGTTTGTTGTGAATGGTCAGCGTTGGAAGCCATATCTTTCTGACACAACCATCGAATAAGGTGAAGAAATTTCCTTAGTTGATCCTTTCTTAGCCTAATCGGCTAGCAAAATCAAGCTAGTGACTTAAACCAAACGCTTGGTGGGAGGCAACCTACTGGTGAGTGTACATATTTCTAGATTTTTGCTTTGGTTTCTTTTTCTTTTTAGCTGCAAGTCAAAAGTTAGAAAATCCGAGATCCTTGAAGGTCAAGCGTTTCTCATGGAGAGCAGCCTAAGGGAGCAGCAAGAAGGATGCTCCGACGCAGGTAGGTATCTACGGAAAAAAATAATACTTAAATAGAAATTTTAAAAAAATACTAAAAAAAGTGTGGGGGTCTATAAGTCTCTCTCTTCTTTCTTCTTCCCCCACGACCTTTTCCTCTTATCCCTTCTGTGATTTCCCCAAATTTTTTACCAAACCCTAAGTTTCTTATTTCTCAACCATTTTGAGTGATTTTTGCTTCTAATTTGGGCAGATTTTCTAGCTCTCTCCCATTTTATAGTTGCATTTCCCGGTTGCTCAAGGTAAGCAACTCAATCGCTCTCGTTTTGCACATGGAAATCGCGATTTGAGTTTTGATTGTTCCAGTTCTTTTGGGTTTGAATAGATCGATTTAGGGTTTTCTAATCTGTGAAATCGACCCCTCCTTTTTCTGTTAGGATTGTCAAAGAAGTTGGAATGTTTGGAGTTGCAATCGATTGGTAGACCTAGGGCAGAACCAAATTCCAATTGCTTTATTCTAATGTGTTTGTGCGATTTATTGAAGCAATTTGAAGATGGGTTTACTAGGAAAGAATACATTTTAATTTTATGAGATTGGTAAAGTAAAAGTTTTCATCTTTTTAATGTAACCCAATGAGCATAACTGATCATGTTGTTTGTTATCAATTTTGCAGATGCCTCCATGCACAAAAGCAGTACTGAAACGCACCTGCGCGTCTAGCTCACAAGCTCACGATCTCGAGTCCTTATCAGATATATATCCTTGGCCGCGCAATTAAGGATAGCTGATTAATTTCAATGGCAGCACGTTCTAGTCCCTTTCTCTTGACAGATGGGATAAGTTTGATGCTCGTCACTACAACGATTTGTAGACATAGTGATTACACCTACACGTTTTATCCATGCCGGACCACTGTCTTACCTTGGTCTCTGGGAATAGCCAACCTCTTCTACGAAACACACTCCTTGTTCACGGATCTGGTTCGGCAATACCTCGCTACAGCTAAAATCACCTCCGGGGACTCCAATCACCCGTCTTTCGACAACGCCTAATTCTCTTTCTTTGATGATGGAAAGAAGTACATGCTATCCATGGATTCTTTCACCGTGATCTAGGAGATGTAAAACAAGTAAAAGGGGACCTTTTTTTTGAAGAAGTTACCTACCACTCAAGCATTTTGGGAACTCATTGCAGTAGGCGAGTTCAAATCGTGATCGACTAATCAGTCTTAAATCGCAATCCAAACTCAGGATAGTCACGAAGGTTCTGAGCAACCTCCTTTTCGCGAAGGAGCACACGGAAAAGGTAACCAATGGTGAGTTGCAGAGGCTCTATGCTGGTAATGAGGATGACATCAGGGCCGCAAATGCTAGAAACCTGTTGGCTGAACTGAAGACACACCCTGATTTCGTTCTAGCCCAGATATTTGTTGAGAAGAAGACTAGGGGGGAAGACAGAATGCTGTAGTAGCCTGTTAACTCTTTAGTTCAGGCACTTTGCAATAAATATTACCTCCTACATATTAAACGCCATGCCGGAGTACATTGACATCCCCTACCTGATCATCTGCCAGAACCTCATGTATGAGTCTACATACAACTTTCATGACAGAGAGGGGAACACACTCTTCTGCACTTTTCCGCAACACGCAATCACTAGCCTGGATGTCTTCGAGAGCATCCAATTCCTCCCAGGACAAGATTTATTATTAAATAACCATACTTTAGCACTATTCTTAGAAGGTTGTTTGCACATATGACTAGAGATACCAAAGTGGATCATTCTGCCACTATATCACACTTGCTTAGAAAGTTTGATGGAACCAAAACTGATTTCCAACACTAATCCTGACATTATTTTCTTGCTTTGGGATTTGGTATACAGTGGATCGGATTCATTTTACAAGTTCGGAAGGTAAAAGTATGTGTGCTTCTGATTCCCCTCTCTCTCCCCTTCAGATTAAAAAAAGGACTCGAATAGGACTTGGTGGCTAGAACCATTAAAGCTTGATTCATGTGATCCTAGAAAGAGATAAAGGTCAAAAAGAAGTGAACATGATCCGGTGGCAAAAATCGATAAGGCTTCATTCATGGAACCCTATCCAAATATCTCAGTCAATTAAAATAAAATAAAATAAAATAATACCCTCAAAAGAAGGGAGACATTGACTGAGAAGAAGTGAGAAGAGAGAGAGGAAAGAAATCAGAGAAGATTACATGTGTGTTCAGATACTTGCAGAGGTAAGAGTCCATATATCCTTTGATCGATACTCCCAAGGTAAAGTCTGCACTTTTATTTTATGCAACGAAATTAATTCAGTAGAGGGCGAGTTAGACTAGTATTCGCTAAGTCTTTGTTAGACCGGATTTGTTGCTATACTAGGATAATGTATATAAAGTTTCTATGTGATTGACTTGATAGGATGTGGCTGCAATAATGTAAGGTGACAATTATATTAGACATTATTTGAGTCTTCGCTTTTGAAAACCTCTCACACTGTAGGTTAATCGGGGACAGTTGATATACCATGGATTTTACCTATTTTACCTATGATATATAGAGTATATTTAGAGTCTTTCACATGTATTTGGTATTTTTTTAGAGTATTTACAGGTCTAGTAACTTATTGGAAGCAATTGGACTATTTAGGAGCTTTCAGGATTCTTCAGCAGAAACTTCGAATCGGATTTAGATTTATGAATAGACCATCGATCGATGTCACACACTGTGCATCAATTGACGGTCAAGTCGACAGCAAGATTGCTGCAGGCTTAAGAAATTACAAGTTTTACCCAGAAGTTTCATAAATTGCAGAACAAGTCTCTGGCCGATATTTAGACTATTTATTAAAGTTTTCTATCTTTGTTTTAAGGAGAGCCTAGAAGACCTAAGAGAGAGTTTTGTTCTAAGTTACACCAGATATTTACATTTTATAGTTGGAACACATTGCTACATCTACTGGAGAGAAATATTTGATCATTATTACAGAGAAGATCTTAAACTCCTTATCTTTTTACTAAGTTTTTTCTATGCAATTTATTCAGAATTTATTCATGTTCCAAATAAAAACGCAGCCAACTTCAGCTCGTGCATCGAATAATTTACCTTGTGCTTCTTTAGCTGTCGTGTTGCATTAGCATTCACCTAAACCAACACATGATGCGTCCATACATCAGTATTTGGCTGCTTATGCTCATGCATAGCTAAGATAGACATAGACGTCAGGTCTTTCTCTAAATGGTTGCATACTTCTTCAATCCTTTTTGCTCTATTACAGGGTAACGCCTTTCTTAATCGATCAACTCAGCGGTTTTATATGGTTACAAATCCTTGAACAAACTTCTTATGGTAACCAGCTAATTCAAAGAACTTTGAATCTCAATAACTGAGACTAGAAACGACCATTCTGTAATAGTAGCGCTCTTTTCTAAATATGCATAAACTCTTTGTTCTAGCACTCACTGTCTTAAGAATCTAACTTCCAATTACCAGCAGAAACATTTACTAAATCTTGAAGTGTCCATCGAACGTCCTTGAAATAAAACTGCACCTTGCGACCGATCTTAACGACTCTTCAATTCTAGAACTTGATACTTGACCCTAATGGTCACATCCTTGAATTAACTATAGTCAAACATAACCGCAAACTCTAGTTCTTCTTCTTTACCACTAACATGGTTACACTCCATGGCAAAGAACTAAATCGAAAGAAACCTTTCTCCAAACAAATCTTCTATCTTCTACTTTGCTCGATTAGAACCACTTGCGCAGATATCTAGGTTATTGCAGAGAATCCAAGTTTAGGATGACTACTGAATAGGTTACTTCTAGATGTTTACAATCCTTCGAGCGCCTTAAACAGATCTTTGAATTCTCTAATTATTGGACTATCCTCTATACTCTGCTCCTTTTAATCTTCTACTTTCCCAATGATCAGAATAATGGAATACACTACTTCACCTTTTCCCAAAAGTAAATCAACTCTCCAGACTGATACGAGTGTTGCTCCAACACTTAGTAGTATACCATTGTAAGCCAACGGTGACTGGTCTTCTCCCAAAGACTTCTTTCCTCAATAACTTCCTAATTAAGCTCGGTAACTTGATAGCCAATCTCACTCTAGATAGAAACAAACCGCTCAAATGGAAGTACTAAGAAATGGGGATGGCATACGAAGGCATGCCATAATTCTTAATGGCGGCCAGTACTTCCAAGAATAAGAACGGTATACTTGAATTCACCAAAGTGAATCCTCCCTAAAACAATGACACTACCCGGGAACTACATCTATGTGTTGTTCCCGAATGAAACACAATATGGGCCGAAGATTCCGTCCATAGAAAAGGTCTATTACGATACCTTGATCACACTTCCACTTATTTATTTAATTATTCATATTTTTTTAAAAAAATTAACACAACATACAATGGGATAAGAAGCAAACATGTGATTCGACCTTTCAGGTGTTTTCACGGTCCAGGCAACTAAAAAGTGTAGGCTCTACCCAAATAGCCAAACACTTGGTTAGGGACTAATTGTAAGGAAGAGCGAACAAGTCCAACAACTGGTACCCTAGGTATGTAGGTAAAAGGAGTTGGGTAACTTCATGGACAAGGGTAGAATTAAATCCTTAGTCTTTAGAGGAACGACCAAAGTGTGAATGACGTAAACGATCCAGGATTTATCCACTTGAAAAATCATGACCATCGTGTTCTCGCTAGCCACAACCATAACAACTCAGGGTCCTCGGTCTTGATAGGATGAAACGTCCAACAAAAATAATATCCATGGACTTTCTTGATTCCTTACCTGAAACTGACCTTCGATATGAACCTGATCGCCTTTAGACGGTCTAAATGGCACGAAGAATCTTCCTTGGCAGAAACAGATTTCTTAACATACATGTCATACTATATTGTTTCCTAAAATCTCTTCAGCACTACAATCTTTAGTTACTCCAATTGTTTGAGATAAATATCCAAATAATGGCCTTATGATCTTTGGCTCATCCTCCAAACCAAACTGGGTGAATCAGATTCACTCGGCCTCAACCCTCTGGCAGAAACATCTGACCGTGCTAAATCCATAAGTGGAATCTCCAATCGGTCTCATGATTTGGGTAGAAACACTTCATCTTGAACTCTTAAGAGAAATCTGTCTAACTTGATTGGACCTCTCCGACGTAACGCTTGAATCTCGACCAACAACTCATCGCCTTCATCTCTAAATAGCTTGCTATCAAATTCTTCTTGTAACTCTCTTAACAACATGCCACGTCAATATTCTGCTCCAAGTGTTGCATTCAAGATCTACCTCACGCCAATGTCTACCTCAATGGTCTAGTCTTTCTTTGAATCTTGTAGTCCTAACTAATTCTTTGTATCATAAACTTCAAGATGTGTTGTTGGAAACGAAATGGGGCTGGTGTGTCCATCGTCTTCTATTACTGCCGAACCATATCGGCCACAAAATGTAAGCTTGAAACAAATGATGTATCAATCAGGCTTGTACGGCTCTGGCTCTGGTACGGCTCAGCATAAACTGGATAGACCTGAGCAGCGGAAACAACAAGTGCATCTGAGTGTCCATAGGTCGTTTAATTTCTCTGGAACGGATCAAAATCAACGCCCACCTTAACATTAATAACACACAGGTCCGAAGATGTAATAGATGTGTCGACTCTGTCCCATAAGTCCCTCTGAAGGATCGGTATCCACACTAGAACTTGAAAGCAAGGTAGGAAAGCATGACGGTAGCTAATCTAAGCATGATGGTAACATATCAGAGCATGTGGAAACAAAGTCGAGCACGACAGTAACAATCTAGAGTATTACGTTAGAAAACTTATACATGATGAGAGCTAACACGAGCATAACGGGATCAAAATTGGTAGATACACTCTAACCCGTCAAGCTTGTCTTTATGCATCTGATATGAAAAATAACGGTAAGGTAACTACCCAGGACTATCTATTCTAAGATGAAGGAACCTGCCAGCATATCCTAGTTATCCTTGCGACTCATTTTGACTCGAAAAACATTTGAAACAAGTCCCATTAAAGCATCATATAATCATGCTCTGATACCACCTTTGTGACACCCCCGATCTGGTCTAAGTACAAGTTGACTCGACCAGCCGTACAACAATCGAACAAGAACATGCACATCCAATCACTAGTAACTTAAACCAAACTGAGAGGCCACAATGTGTACCTCAACGATTAACCCAAAGTTCCCGGAATAGATCCAGGTACCATAGGCCAAGCGCCTAAGTACACATATCCTATTAGGTACAACCCGAGGCTTTTCAACCCGACTGAGTAATACCAAATAGGTAGTTCGTCCGGACAAGGACTAATACCATATGGAACTCGTACTTAAAGCATTTTTTAATACATTATATAATATTCTTTCAAAAGCATCTTACAAAATATTAATGATTCACCTCGAGGTTTTCGGTCAACAAAATTTATACATAGGAGATATCAAAATTACTTTGCAAGGATAATAAAACTACCGCTGGCTAACGTTGTTCCTTCCCATCTTAGAGTAAAGGTCTCCCGCCTACTGGTTACCTGCATCACAAATAAGTCATGCGCAACTAGTTTACTCAGTGAGTCTAATCCTGCACCCCCAACACATATTAGTAATATCCCGAGCAGTCCGAATGCAGTGGAAATAGATTCCATAATTATTATATATATAAGGCCTATCATTCCATCGATGGGAATCATATCGTAAACATCACCTCCACAACACCCGCCATTCATTCATACGTATAATATATATATATACCAAACCCGGAAAACCACCAAGGCTAAACGAGCCTAGCGGGAAAAATAAATATAACCTTCAGCACAATCAGATATTCGAAGATAAAACATCTAACACTGCATGCAGTTACACGGTCTCCAGGGTGCAACCCCATCATCGTGTCTTCGTGACCTTGTTCCATATCGCAGGACCAATTCACGGTAATGCGGGAACTTTAGGGAGAGTGAGTATACAATATGAATTCACATGATTCATACTATATACTTATATATTAGTACTTGAGAACAAGTACTAAGGCTCAGGATAAACCTCAAATAATAATTCATAATATTTCTTAAGTGTTTATAATAAGTAAACACTTCACAGTTTAATATAGTTAAAGAGACATACTTATCTATCAAGCATTATCATTTATTTTACTCAAGCAACACTAATTCATAACTCATCAGTCATCTATCTAGACTCACCTTTGAATACATGAGATTGGCTAAGGAAAACTAGACTCGAGCTCACTAAACATTCTCCACTTCTGGATTACTCTCGGTTCAGAACCACCACAAGCATCCGACTGATCCGACCACTCTCATTAACCATCTGAAATAAAAACAGAACAGTTGGACATAAGGTTCATCAGTTTGGTTCCAGAAGAAAATCAACTCAGTTCATAACATTTAAGTTCAGTTCTCTCATAACAGTTTGGTTCAAGACAGGTTCAGAACAAGTTCAGTTTGGTTCAAGCTATAACAACTTAAATCGGTTTATAACAACTCAGCTCTTGCTCAGTTAACTCTGGTTCTAATCAGTTCACAACAGCTTAGCTTGGTTCTACTCAGACCAGATCAGTTCAAGACAATTTCAGACCATAGGCAGCTCGGCTCAGACCAGTTCAAAACAAGATCAAATCTTCCCCGTTCAGAACATCACTAATCCGACAGTTTGGTTCAAGCTAAACAACTTAAATCAATTCAGTTCAAGCTCGGTTCCACTCATCCTAGATCAGATGAGCTAGGTTCAGAAAAGTTGGATTCAGGACAAGATCATTTCAGTTCAGCTTAGGTCTAAACAATTCACATCAGTTTAGCTAGTGGTCTAAATAAATTAATTTATACTGAAACTAAACAAACTTAACCGAAACAACAACTTAGACAAGTGATTCGACCAACACCCTAGCTAAACATGATCCAGTTCTGATCAGATACTGACTGAGGTAAGGAGATGAAGCTTACCACAACAACTTACAGACATAAGAAATCAGATGATCCTCCCCTTTAAACTGAACTAGCGGCTGAACTGTTTTAAAAACAGAAATCAAAATCTGTTCATCACAAAGACAGAATATAGTCTAGGGTTTTCTCTGGATACTTCACCTTCTGATATGCAACACAGCAAGGAACTAAGCTAGAGGATGTAAGAGAGTCGTCCAAGGTCTTGTCTAGTTTTCTCTGATTTTTCTCTCACTTTTTCTCTCATATCTCACTGTTTTTCTCTCTGAAAATTTCTGTCTTTGTTTCAGCAACCAAAACGACCAAAGCAGCTGGAGGAGGGGGTTAAATATTAGCTGTGGTTACTTCACCTGAGGGTTTAGCTCATTACTAAGGTTGGCTGAGAGGAGGCAGCTGGCATCCTGCTTCAGCAGTCACAGCTACAAAGCTGCTCACTCTTTCCCTCCTTTGAAGTAAGGTCATTTCCTTCCCATGAAGAAACTCCAGTAGCTTGTGCATCTCACATGACTTTTAATGTAGCAAGCAGCCAGGAAAGTGCAAGTCACATGTCAAGTTTAGGAAGGAAGCAAGCAGGCTAGAAGGTGCAAGGCATGTGACGGTTCAAGAATAATTTTATGAGATTTGTCGATATTTTCAGACAGTTTTGAATTAAATGTTTCTCATCCTTCGAATCTTGTTTTTTTTTTGACTATGCTCGTCCAGCTTATTAAAACTCAACTATAATAGTTAACACTCGATCAAAACTACCAAGGGAAGGTCTTTCGGTCACAAGACAGTCCCGCCAAGACATTAATTCACCGGGTCGATTTTAATTTTAAATCTGATCGTCCAATCTCCAAACTGATCTTACTAAATTTCTCGACCAAAATTATATCTGCTCGTGAGAGTTATTACACCGTCGATCGACCGATCTTCTCTTCAGCGATTGAACTTTACACTGGATCAACTTCATTTTTTTCACATTTACGCATTCTTCTTTTGATTATTTTTGATCTTTTCCAAACTTCCTTGATGTATAAATTTGTCCTTTAATTTATTCTCAAACTTTCTTATTTGACATGCAATGCAACATACACATGCAAAATATAAAACTAAATTTATGAACCGTTCCTTGGACTTACTTTTGTTCCTGGTTAGCTTAAATATAGGTTAGTCTTAACATATTACAATTGAATCACTCAATCAAACTTGTAAATGCATGTTAAATATTTATTTGCCATACAGATGAGTCGGTGTACATATTATTTTTTATAAATATTGTACATGTTGACGATGAAAATTTGTGTACACGTTGACAATATTGGCTGTAAAAATATTAGAAATTGCAAAATATATGTAAAAAACTTATCTAGTGTACAAGTAAATTGGTGTATAAGTTATTTGGTGTACATATGAATCATTACACATGTGGATAGTGAAATTTGTATGTAGATGATATAGTGTACACATCAAATAGCTTCTAAAGTCTTAGCTTCATTTGTCTTGTACATTTCGTAAAATCTTAGTAGTGTGTTTCTGTTATTCTTACAAGTTATTTTCTTTCCTCCAACTGCCAGTAAAAATGCTATATCATTATATGAGAGAAGTATGTATCAGTTAATAGCGAGATATCCATTGACATTACTAGATGATATAGCCTATTTATTACCAGTTTTAGGCCATGTTATAGACTATATTATGTATGTCTAGGATATGTTTTAAGGTCTTTACAGGTTCAGATACGTTTTGGAGATATATGAAGATACTTGGAGCTTTTAGAGCATTTATAGAACAATAAATTGTATTTGATCATTAGGAGAGTCAAAGTACAAAACTGTTCGTCGATCAACGACTCAACCTTGGCGTCGACCGATGTTACATGACCAAGATCGATCGATGATGTACACTTGCCATCGATCGATAATCAATTCACAGACAGCCAATTTCAAGCCCAAGTTAGAGACAAGACACAAGATAAACATGTACAAGTTTTGACCTAGATTTTACGGTTTTATATTTATACTTTATTTGACACACAAAAAAAGAGCAGCGAGGTGTGCGGGTGTGCAAGTGGTAGATTGTGTGCACCAGCATTCCATTATGGTTTTAGAGTTTTTAGGAGAGAAGATTCACAACTCCTTAGGGAGATTTGTATTGGAACTCCAATATTTTATCTATGCACTATATTTAGACTATTGTTCTTACTTTAATTATGTCTGAGTAGTTATCAACTAGATTTAGGGTTGAATGATAGAAATCATGGATTAGCCCAAAAGTAGGATTGCTAGGTTAAGTTAATATTCATCAATTGAGTTGTGGTTGATGCTTGCATTCTAGAGTAGCTAACTAGGATCTCGAAAGTAGGACATGGACGACTACAAGAGTATGTTATATGCCAGAATAGACTCCATTGAACTAGGCTGTTAGGCGCATGCGAGATCTGGTCTAATTAGATTGGTGAACATATAAAATCTCGTTCACACCGTCTTCTGATTTCCCCATCGATCGACATCAGGTCTTAGCCGTCGATCGCAGGTTTTTCCTTTTGCTTGCATACGAGAGTTGGAGTTAAAAGGGTCAGAATAGTTAATATTTGAGTTCTAGAATATTTACATTTTCGTGCTTGTTATTCTCTATTATCATATTTCCATATTTAAATTATTAACATATTTTCATATTGCATCAATACCTTCCAATAAGAAATATTTCCTAAAAATGATTACTTGTTACCAATATATATAATCACCTAGCTTATTCTTTAGAAATAAGAAATATATTGTGTGTTTGCTCTTTGTGGATTCGATCCCTAAGTACTATACATGATCCCTCTTTGTGGATTCGATCCCTAAGTACTATACATGATCCCTCTTGGCAAGAGTATTGTTTTGTATGTTAGGATTAAGGGTTAATTTGATAGTTAATTGGTTAGGATATTTATACTATGCTAGAACAATAAACACATTCTATCACTAGAACACTTAGCTTGGCTCATACCTCATTTGTGCTTTACTCTAAACTGAGAAAACACATATTTTATATATATCAAAGAATAGATAAACTATCTTAAATGGGGAATTAATTTCCATTTAAAGAAAAATCTCATTTTTATCTTAGTTAAAATATTTTTTATTTTACGCAAAAATTAGATTTATTAAAAATAAATATTCTAGGATATGCCTAAAAATATTTTTGTCACAAAAATAGTTTTCTAGAATAAAAATGACCAAAATATACTTTATTAAAGAGTATAAATATATATGTATACTCCTAGGGTTAACTAATCTACACGTGTGGTTTAAAGTTATGAGGTGGATTTTAGGGGGTGAGTTTAGAATTAAAAATAATAATAAAAAATTAAAATTTTAAAAATAAAAATGTTTATTTCGATCATTTTCTATATTGAGGATTATTTCTGTGACAAAAAACTTAAAATGACAATTTGAGAGAATTGCCCTTTATTAAATTACAAAAGAAAATTTATAGTTTTAACCAAAAATACGATACACACTTTTGGTTAAAATTTTGATTTTCCAAAACATCCTTTCATGATTTAATCTGAAAAAGGTATAAAGATATAGTTTTACTGAAATATATAACTTGGGGGGGGGGGGGGAGTCAAACAATAATTATGGTAATTTTAATGTAAAATATGATATCAACGATTTTTTTCCGCATTGAAATTTTTTTCGATAAACAGAAAAAGCTATACACAAATTATAAAAAAAAAGATTTTTTTAGATAAATGTCATTTAGCTATGAACTTTTTAGCATACCGAGAGAGCATACCGAGAGAGAGAAGCAAACTTTCAAATTATTATAAAACTAATGAGTGAGGAAAAATAAATAATAGGATATGTATGAGAGTTAATGCGTACAGAAAGAAGGAAAGTGACTAGGTGAGTGGCATAGTTAAGAAATATAGTGATTTACACTTTAAGGCAGTTTATGACTTTTTATTGTATTATAGGACAGTTATTGCTTCTAAGGTAGTTTTTTGTTACTACAAGCTAACTAAGCTTATCCTTCTAACAAAATGTGTCCCACAGTTTTTATTCTTATTTTTGTTCTCTCTGTAACACAAAAACAATTCGTACGGCATAGAAATTTTAAGAAAAAATGGAAAATGATTTTAATGATGAAAAAAATGAAGAAGTTAAGGATGAATTTTTTTTGTTATTTTTATTTTTCATTTAATTCATCATCTTCTCCAGCAACAAAGTGTAAAAAAAACAAAATTGTCATCGTCTTATCTCTCCGACCACCGTCTACGTCTTCTCACTAACCACCAAATTAGGGTCATGTTTGTACTACGAGCACCAAACGGCCACACCCTTTGTCATTTCTTGAGCTATCATGTGTGAAGATGCTGTAAATCAAAAACGGCCACACCGTTTGTCATTGCTCGAGTAACGACGAGCTCCTATGGCGAAGCACCAGTCCACTGCAACATTAGTCGTCAAAGAATCACTTCCGCCGCACTCAGATATACCGTCGTGGCCGTCTGGAATCCTTGTGGGTCGTCCTCTCCGTCACAGAGTGGAAGCTCGAGAACAAAAATGGTCAAGTTTGTATTTTTTGCACGTTTGGTCCTTTAAATTTTATTTTTTCATATTTGACTTTAAATTTTCAAATTTTGCATAAATGGACCTTTGATTTTTCCCCAAACTTACTAATGTGCATTTTAACCTTTGTTATATGTAAATAAGCACACCCATGTTTTTCCATGGAGTATGATTCATTTATTGTGTACGACGTTGTAACGATATGTATGTAGTCATATGTATATGACATTATGTACATAAAATTTTACCATCCACATGTACATCATTTACATGTGCACCAGTCAACTTGTGCAATGATTCACATGTACACACTGTCCAAAATGTTTATTTTATCTAAAATTGTAATAATTCCACATGTGCAATCATAACTTTTGAAGCCGTTTGATATGTGTACACTATACCACTTACACATTCTTTTTATTATCCACATGTACAATGATTCACATGTACACAAATTAACTTGTATAATAATACATGAACACCATATAATTTCACTACCCTCGTATACATAAATATTAAACATGTAAGTATTCCAACTTAAAGCAATACCAGTTTACAAAGAAATATGTACATTGCTCAAGTTATGATGATGATTTTAATAGTTTTCGGTATAGTTGCTAAAAAAGGAAAATAATCACATGTGTACATATATACATTGCTTAAGTTATCATATAGGATTTAAATGCAAATTTTAGAAATTTATTTAAATCATTTATGCCAGTTATCCATAATATAGTGTACAAGTGGACACACAAAATCATTGATATTCTTTTGGAGTTTTATGTTTGCTTCTATTATCGACAACATCAATGATATATTTTGCACGTTTAAACATTTGTACAGTAAAAATCATCAATGTGTACACATATATTTCATTGTCCACATGTACATTGTTTTACAAAAACTCACATGTACCCCAATAGGATTTAATATACATTTATGGTCTGAATATTATAACGGGCAATATTTTCTAATAGAAACTGAAATCGTTTAGCATAAATACGAGCAATTCATGTGAAAAGTAAGTAATTCAGAACTATGATATTTTACGATTTAAATGCTTTTAATATCTTGTTTTAATTCAGTTTATCATTTTAAGTTACATTTTAGGTGTATATATTGCATTGTATATTTATTTGCATATCACATGGTTTAGAGGATTAGAGGCGAAATTAAGGAGGAATATGCATGTTTGAAGAATATTGGAGTCAAAACTGAAATGAGATAAAAGTTGAAGGACTAGAGGTGCAAAAATGCTAAAGTTAGCCATTGTTGCTCTTATGCTTTTCTTGCCAGTTGGAGAGTGCACTAAACAAAAACGAAGGTCATGACAATGATGATTCACGATAAGAAAAAGAAGCGGAGACACAATACAGAGGATTGAGCCACAGTGAGAACATGATTGATCGGATTCAATCGTTGTGTGACACCATGAGAAAGATGAATGCGACAGCTTAGAGATCGGCTTGGTTGAGGCTCGCTTGCGATTCACATGTACACAAATTAACTGATACAATAATACATGGACACCATATAAATTCACTACCCTCGTATACATAAACAATAAACATGTAAGTCTTCCAACTTAAAGCAGTACCAGTTTACAAAGAACTATGTACACCAATTTATTTTTATATTGCTCAAGTTATGATGATGATCTTAATAGTTTTCAGAATAGTTGCTTAAAAAGGAAAATAAATCACATGTGTACATATAGCCATTGCTTAAGTTATCATATAGGATAAAAATGCAAATTTTAGAAATTTATTTAAATCATTTATGCTAGTTATCCATAATATAGTGTCCACGTGGACACACAAATCATTGATATTCTTTTGGAGTTTTATGTTTGCTTCTATTATCGACAACATCAATGATATGTTTTGCACGTTTAAACATTTGTACGGTAAAAATCATCAATGTGTACACATATATTTCATTGTCCACATGTACGTTGTTTTACAAAAACTCACATGTACACCAGTCATTTGTACACCAATAGGATTTAACATACATTTATGGTCTGAATATTAGAACTGGCAATATTGTCTAATAGAAACTCAAATCTTTTAGCATAAACACGAGCGATTCATTTGTGATTAATGTGAAAAGTAAGTAATTCAAGACTATGATATTTTATGATTTAAATGATTTTTAATATCTTGTTTTTATTCATTTTAATCATTTTAAGTTACATTTTAGGTGTACATATTGTATTGTGTATTTATTTGCATATCACATGTTTTAGAGGTTTAGAGGCGAAATTAAGGAGGAATCTGCACGTTTGAAGAATATCGGAGTCAAAAATGAAATGAGATAAAAGTTGAAGGACTAGAGGTGCAAAAACGCAAAAGTTAACCGCTAAATTAACCATTGTTGCTCTTATGCTTTTCTTGCCAATTGGAGAGTGCACTAAACAAAAACGAAGGTCACGACGATGATGATTCTTGATAAGAAAAAAGGAGCGGAGACACAATACAGAGGATTGAGCCACATTTAGAACGAGACATATCAGATTCAATCGTTGTGTGACACCACGAGAAAGATGAATGCGACAACTTAGAGATCGGCTTGGTTGAGGATCGCCCGCGATTTTAAAGTAAGAACAGAATATGGCGAGCCAAGAATACTTATACGATTATACCACCATCAAATATATAGCTTAACATATCTTAAAAGATAGATTAAATAATAAAAATACTGATTAAATACATGTTTTTTAAAAAAAAAATTCTGAAAAAACAACATGCAATTTACAAAAAAAAATAAAGAATTCAAGAGGAGGACGACAAAAAAAGAAAAATACATAGGACCCACTTTATTTTATTTGATAGGAAAAGATGTTATTGAGTCCCGTAAAAATGAGATTTTAATTTAGTTATGGTTATATGTCTTAGTTACAATCTTATTTAGATAGTTTATAACTAAGAAAAAAATTTGGCTATAAAAAACTACTCTAGTAGCACAAATTGTCTCATAGTGTAATATTTAACTATAAAACTGTCCCACAATGTAATATTCTTTAAGAAATATTGAATTTTAGTTAAAAAAAAGTGAGAATTACATAATAGATCACATTTTAAGTTTCTTATATCACTCTAAGACACATTATGCTCCACACACACTTTTACACAGTTTTCAATGCATGTTTTCCTTCTATCATAACTACAAGTCTATATCCTAACTAATACTTAACTTTATGAAAGTAAATACACTAAATTGATTAAATAAAATAAAAAAATTAAATAAAAAAGTAAACACATACAATGAGTCTTCTTCTCTCTTACTTTAACTTCTAAACCATATTTTTCTTTTAAATTAAACTTAGAATATTAGGAATGCTCCAAATTGACGAGCCCATTTTACGGCCGTTTCACCATCACATACCGTGGATGCCGTGACTGCTCCAAATCGACGAGCTCTCCATCAGAATCTTCAACCACGGCAAGATCCATCCACATATGGTGTTCTTTATTCTCTATGTCCGGTGGAAGCTTCAATGTTTTCCCCAGTTCGCCTGTCGTCGAAGTCGACAACTACTTTCTCAGATCCAAAAGCTTGAGACAACAATGGTGAATTTTAGTTTTTTTTTTGCATAAATAGTCCTTCAAATTAAGATTTTTTTTTAGCTTTGGACCCTAAACTTTCAATTATACAGAAATATCTTTTTAATTTGACCTCAAATTTTCAATTGTGCACTTTATACTTATCAAATGCAAATGAAAAAATATATGCATCCTAAAGATCTATATAAATTCTAAAATGATCTTATGAACTAAAAATAAATGGTAAAAAAACAATTGAAATAGCAAAAATCAATACAAACATGAAAGTTGAAGTTTGTGGATTATGAAGAACAATAAACATAATAAAGTGAGAAAAACTAAATTAAAATCATATAATATCAAGATGCATTAACTGTATCTTTAGATATCAAGATGGAACGAATAAAATGTCTAAAATTATCTAAACTAAGATGGTAAAAACTAAATTAAAACAAGATATTCAAAATTATCCAAAACATCGATTATTATTATTTTGTGCAATGTACAATCCGGTGTACATGTGGACATTGAAAAATATGTGTAGACCTTGACAACTTTTATCGTGAAAATTTGCAAATTGCAAATATATATCTAACAAATCTATCATTTGTACATGTGGATTTCTGCACAAATTAGCTACAAGAAACAATTTTATTTTTTACACTCAAAATTGGGGTTCTTGTTAAGCTACAAAATAAGATTTATGTTTCTGGCAAAAAATACAAGAAATAGTTTTGGAGAAACTTTTTTACAGTGTGTACATGTGAATCATTGTCCAAGTTGATTGGTGTACACATGAATTGTTGTACATGTGGATAGTTAGGAAAAGTGTACACTACTCATTTATACCAATGTACAATGTACTTGAGGATATTGTACACGTGATATAAGGAGCTATGTATGTTGTTTATTTATCCAATCTATACCGTATCTAAGAACTCATACAAGTTATCCCCCCATACCAAACAAATTAATATATTGTTTTCAAAGCCTAGCCGTCGGAATAAAGCAAAACTCACATGTATTTGTTTACATGTGAATATTATTTTTGCCATACTTATTTTAAAAATTTGTCATCACATCCGCCACCGTTATTAGTGAGTGGGTCAATTTCATTATCAGCCAAAACAGAAGCAGATTTTTCCATGTTACAAATGTATTGCTTTTTATCTCTCTGATCAATTGAATTCATATATGCATGGCTTATTGAGTGTTGGGTTTCACTGAATTTTAAAATTCTAGTCTTTTTACATTTGTTTAATATGTAAGTGATCCATGTTTAAAGTTTGAGCTTTATGTGGACCAAGACAGTTATGAGTTCTGAGATGTATCTAGAGGAGAAAGTCTTAAGCTTTTTGCTCCATAGTTATGTCAGGCGCTTTATTCAAATTGTTTTTAGTTGTATAGTTTGTAAATGGTTGAGATTTCTTCTTTCTGAAACTTATGGATTTAGAAGTTTGTAGATTTGTTATATTTCCATCAAGAAGCTGAATATTTTTATCAATGAAACAACTGGTTAGTGCAAAGGTATACAAGAAGCAAAAATAATGTAGTTTGATTTTATATGGAAGGTGTACATGTTCAAAGGTGTACATATAGATCACTTTTAACGGTGTACATGTGGATTTCGTCAAGATTATGTACATGTGGATAAATTTTTTAATGTTTGAATGGTCATTGTATCGTGACAAGGTGTTCATTTAAATATTTTATTTACTAACTTTGTAAATGTATATGTCACTGTATAATGATAAATTTTTCATTTGGATCTTTTGGGTACATGAGTACATATTGATATTTTGTGTACATGTAAATAATATAAAATCGGTGTACATGTGCATATTAATAAGGGAAACTGTAATACACACCTTTAAACGAAATTGAATACTAGTACGGGAAATTTTGAAACATACCCATCTTTGAACCTGGAAAACTTTATCCATACTATTAAACAAAATTGTGATTTTGATAGAAAGATAATTTCTTATTTGGGATTACATAACATGCACTTGAAATTCACTTAAACCTCCATACATGCTTGTACACAAACAACTAGTACATGTACACACCACATACATACACATTCCGAATTGTACATATACATGGTTGTACACATGTACACAATTCAAGTCACATGTACACATGTGTTAGTGTATATCCTAACAAAGCTTTTCAAAACACTTTTCAAAATACAACTGCATTAATTGCCATGTTTATGCCACAACGCAAAACCATCACTTTTACACCAGCAACTACAAACTTGCAACATTCGGTCAGTTTCGCTTGAGTCAAAACAATCGCAAAAGAGGTACCTTTATAAGCAAAAAAAAATTAAAATTACATAATTATATATATATATATATCGTGTTTTGAAACAATAAAAAAACTTATCCAAGATGTTCACCTTTGAGAGAATGAATCTAGTCATTTACCGTCTTCAGCAACCGTGTTAGTGGCTCTTGCGACCTATTTCACGAGCTCTGCACCCAAGATTCTCTCCATCTCCACCGTCCCATCAAGAACATCCTTAACAAATAGGAGATAGTCAATAGTGCAATAGACATTCAAGCGCTTGCTCGAGTACCAATCTGTTGCAAACAACCTCTCCAACAGTCATTCATCTGTTCCTCTACCACTGGCACCTCCACTGCAAAAAAAAAACTGGTGGGTTAAGAAATGAAGATAGAGATGCTTGCAAAGCAAAATCGAGAACTACACAATCCATAAAGATAAAAAAAAACATTTGGCTCTCTCTTTCCTCGCCCATTTCCTTCTCGTCGTCATGCTCCGTTGTGTCTCTCGCCGGCGATGGGTTTCATAAAATTGATTTTTTCACTTTCTCACCTTGGTAACCGTAAAACACTAAAAAAGTTTACTTTATCGAAAGTTGAGGAAATTAATTTAGAGTTCATTAATTTATTCATTAAACTGAGTTTAATATTTACTTCGGGTCCACCACTCCAAATAAATTTAAATTCAAAAAGCTAACTAAATCAAAAAAACATCTAATAAAGGGTAAAATAACCTTCTGGTTTTTCTTTGTGATGGACAACCAGGTCATTCTACACATAAAACTACCCAAGTAGCAATAACTGCTCTATTATGTAATTAAAACTTGAAATGTGATCCTGAGTGTAAATCTCTCTTAAAAAAATGTCTAAATAGTCAAAACTAACCTATAATGTTATTAAATCACAAAAATTGACTCAGAGTGTTTTTACACTCTTTAGTCTCTGGTTGGGTTTTAAGTCTATTTTGTACATCTGCTTCAACCCATATGGCTTAAATCAAAGTTGACAAAAAAAAACCATTACCTTCAACCATTATTGTCACTATGTCACTGCCACCATCTTTAGCGACATGATGAAAGTTGTTACAGTTGATGGTGATATGTCAAAATTATTTTATTTTTCTAGAAATTTTTAATTAGAGATTTATTTTAATTTTTAAATTCTTATGTAAAAATGAATGTTTGAAAAGCCTAAATAAATTACATATTTTTTTAAAGAATTTTTCTTTGATTTTAAAAAACAAAAATAAAATTTGGACTTTATTTAGTTTTTCTATTTTTTTTATTTTCCTATTTTCCCATTGTTAATAAATATTAAAATATATTTTAAAAAACTAACATGTCACCTTAGTTACCGATAAACAAGTAAGTTTTTTATTTGTTGAAAATTCATGTTTAAAGTTTTGTACGACACCAAAGTCAATTAATACTTTAATATGATAATTAAATCACTTCAATTACAGGTAGGTGTTTGGGTACCCATTCCGGTTTGGTTCTGCTCCATTCAAATTTTAGGTTTTTGGAGTTAAAGATTTCAGCGCAATTCGAGTATTTATAAATATTTGTTTGGGTTTGGATCTGATCTTTGCGAGTTCGTTTCGGATTCGGATAACTCGTTTAAATTATTTATATTTTTAAAATTCATATACACTTAAATTTTCTCAAAATCTAAAAATCGAAGTGATATATAACATATAAATTGGATTAATGTATGCCACAACTCCTAAACTTAAGATAAAAATTAGTTTGGTTTGAATATTTGGATGGAGAATCAATAGATATTTTAATTATTTTGGTCTTTTGAGTATGATTTAGCTACTATATATATTTACTTTTGACGATTTATATATATTTTCAAATATTTTGGACAACTTCAAAGTTTCTTATCTATTTTAGATACATTTTTGATATTAAATTTAAAAATAGCCAATATATTCAAGTATATAAATCTGATTTGGATATATTCGGATACCCAATAGTTCTCTAAATACCAAAATTTCAAACCCTTTAGGATATTAAACCAGTTTCGGTTGAGTTTACTATTACTTTTTTGGCTCGGGTTTGGTTAAGTTTATTGGGTCCGGATTTTTTCCAGCCCTAACGTCAATGTTTAAATTCTAAATAAATGTGCTTCAAAGGTTTTTCATTTGATTTTGTAAATCTGTACGAAATATTTTTTGTCAATTTATTTAGACATTTTGAAATGTCTAAAACCATTCAAATTATAAGAAATTTTCACTGTTCATTTAATGGGGTGTTAAAATGATTTAGCTCACTCAACTCGGTTCAACTTATGATGAGCTTCGGTCTTCTATGAGTTAGCTCAACTCGGTTCATTTATTATATGAATCTTAATATGTAAACTTGTATTCAGATCATCTTGATCACGAGTTAAATAAGTTAGCTCGCTATCTATTAAAAATAAATAATAATAATATAAAATTAAAATTTAGAATGATAAAATAGACTTAGAAATAATTTTAAAATTAAATATTAAAAATAATTTTAAAATGTGAAAATAAAATACTTAATTCAAAATTAGTGAATTTTAAGAAGAACCAATGACATAATATATGTTTATATAAGAGATTATATATGTGTATTTTTTTCCTACAATTAATTAAAATATAATTTCTATATTACTTATAATTATCTTATAAAATTTAAAAGTAAACCAAAATATTTCTAATATACGGATTTATATATAACTCGAGAAAAATTAAATATATGAGTTAACTCATGTTCATTAAAACTCACTCATATCATTCACAATCTAAATTCAACTTGATTATTAAACTTATTTAATAAATGAACTTAGAAAACATAATTTGTGTTGATGAAAATTGAGTTGAGCTGAGTTAGTTGATGAATTGAGGTTAGTTTTGACATCCCTAAACATTTATTTCCTTTTTGGAATTTTTGGTTCACATGTAAGTTTTGTTTGCAAACAATATACTTTGTCCTATATTTGGAAAACAATTTCGATAAAGAGTAGCTTAAAAATTAGTAATAAAGTAAAACAGTATACCTCTTATCCTTATCGCTTCTCTATATACTACCCCTCTGGATACTTTCCAACAACTACAATTTGTCTTACTCAAATCATTCACCATTAAAGATAGAACCCACAAAAAGAAAGGGAAAATGGATCTTCCTCCTGAAAGTTCACTTATTGAGAAAAAAAATCAAGACTTATCGGCTACAACAATAACTCTATTCCTCACTACTTTTGTAGCTGTACCTGGTTCCTTCGTTTTTGGCTCAGCTGTAAGTTTATAAATTTTTATCAAATCTTTAATCTTTTTCATTTTGGTGCAGTTGATTCTTGATTAAAAAACTCGTTCCACATATTTGGCAGATAGGATACTCATCACCCGTTCAATCCGATTTAACCAATGACTTGAATCTATCTGTGGCAGAGGTAAACTGCTTTTACATAATCAGAATGTCCTAATGGATTGTGATAGCTGATAAGTATCTACGATCGGTTATGAAGAGCAAATTGATTGATTAAGAACTAAAATAATTACATATTATATGGCGGAGAAACTGATATTGCTGTAAATTTTTGAACAAATTAGAAAAAAAAATATTACAGATAATTTGAAAATGTAAAAGGTAAATATCTAAGTCAAGATCAATGATTTTTATTGAAAACTCATCATTAATTTCCTTAATTGACTCGCCAATTATTATTGAAAACCCTTGTTTGTAAAAGCTCATAGGCACAGATTACGAGACCGCACCGATGCTAGTGGTGGCTTTGCTAACCGGCGTTGCCATCCTTCCTCGTCCCTCGTGTCTAGCTTCATCTGTCGCTTTTCTCACTTTTTCACTGCTAATCTGCTTCGTATTTGTGTCGTCGGCTCTTCTGAATGTTGTTTCGTAGACGAATTTGTTAAGTCCCACTACGAGCCCACTCGATTTGTTCGTCCCTCCTCCACCACTGTCTCTATGCTTCCTTGCTTCGTTGTTATAACTCTTTCCGCTCGACTCATCACTGTCGCTCCTCCATCTCGTCTCACTGTCGATCCCTCCACTTGCATCGCTTACACCACTACTCCACCTAGTTCGAATGAAAACTTTAGATTTTCTCTATCTGAGTGTGGACTCAATAGAGCCGCTCATCTTTTTGTCACCGCCGCGCCTCCGTCTGCCCTACTCTGTCTCCTCCTCCAACCGGAACAAGCTAGTTCCGGATAGGGAGTCTTCCCTCTGCTGTACTTTTTCAACCCCACTAGCTGTCTCGCCGCTCTTTTCACCACTGACTTTACACCAGACATCGAGGCATCCCCATCTTGCCAAAGTTTCTATGGAGCTAAGAGACATCTTTAGATCTCTTTCTCCTAGTGACCGTCGGATCTATTGTGCAAAAGTGTTGTTTTCGCCAGATTTTCTCTTTATTATTTTACCTATGCGGCTCTATCACACAACGCCGTCTCAAGCATCGACTATTCTTCAGAGATCCATATCAGTAGCCTTCCCAATCTCCTCATCGCTGGAACTACTATGCAAGAGTGTGGACTCAGCTGATCTACTAACTCCATCACATTATGCTGTCTCAAACATCGACGATTCTTCATAGAGTCAACTATGCCATCTTTAAACCGGAGATGTTATCGTCAACGGAGGATCTCGGATTTCTTGCTCAGGCCGTACCCCTACTCATCAAGTCTTTACTGGCTCGTTGAGATCCCCTTTTTCATTAGATCCAGGAGTTACCATCTACAAAAGTGTTAACAACGAGTGGGTCGGTCAGAATGCATGACTCTGCCGCCGCCTTTATCTCGAGTCAGACTCGCGTCTCTGTCGCCTCTTCCCTGCATCTTACTGCAGTGTAACCTAAACTCAACATCTCCCAACTCTGTCAAGTACTATTCTTTAAAAGTTGTACTGTCGACGACTCTGTGTAGTCCTACTCCGGCAGCCTCTCCACACCTCACTGCAACGATGGGAGACCCATGCATCTTTAGAGACTGTTTTCAGCTGATCTCAAAACCCATTGATAGTGTTCTTTAACGTCGATCTCGACTTCAACGCTTTCCTTTGAATACATGCTCTAGGATTACAAGTGAAGTTTCCCTATGGCTCTCTTCTCTCCTTAGCTGTATCTATCATATGTCATGTTTTAGTTACTCTTCTCTCCTTAGCTGTATCTATCATATGTCATGTTTTAGTTACTCGTTTTTTAGTTTACGGTTGAGTTTCTATCCAGTTATAATTATCTTAGTCCATTGAGTTTTTAGTTCTAATATAATCAATTGTTCAATAAAAAATCAATGATTTTTGAAAAGAACGATGAACTAATCTTGCAGAAATTAGTGGTCAAATCTACCAAAATCAGATTTTCCAAAGATTTAAGTGTTAACTCTGGAAGAATTGCAGATAAGTAACTGATGAATTAAATAAAAACTATGTATAACAATAAGTGTGATTATTTCATTTTATTGTCAAAATGAATACACATTTTAAATGACATGTACACAAATACAATTTTCGAAAGTCTATATACATTTAGATAAACTTTTACATGTTACCGCACTTTAATCATGTGGTAAAGTTTTTCTACCCTCAACATTTCTAACTAAATATCCAAAAATGATTAAATCATGTTTATTTATTTTTTCAACCAATCTTAACCTTTTTTTTAATTCTTTTTGCTTTCTTATATTTTATGAAGTTAGTTTTTTTTAATAAAATATATAATTTCTTTTGGTAGTGTGTAAATCCTTTTAATATTTTCATGGTTTTTTTTACTAAATCCCTTTTCATATTCTGGATAAATAATTTGAAAAAAAAAATAATTTGATAAAAATATCATGAATAGTTTATGTTGAATAATTCTTATGAACAAAATAATACCAATGTTTAGTATTTTAAAAAAAAACATTGATTATACCGATATTTTATCACAATCCTTGATTGGCAAAGCATTGTAAAATCATTATGTTTCTTATTTTCTAATAAACATATTGAAAAACATTTAGAAGATGATAATGTTTTCTAAATTCTCTTTGTACAATGCTCTCATATAAAGCTTTTGGTGGAGCATTTTTATTTGAAAATATAAAAATTACAAAATAATTACATATCAATAATTTATTTTATTTAATTATATAAAATATAATTTATGTTTTAGAAAATTATAAATTAAACATCATATATTTTTAAAAGAGTAATATTTCACATTTAAATATAATATTGTTAATATACTTAAATATGATTCATTATTTTCAATAAAAATATAACATTATATATATATATATCATTTAAAATTAAATAAATTATATATTATATACCAATTTTATATATAAACCATTTACTACTTTACCAAACACTTTATTAGGTACATTAATGAGAGAATATAACTTCATCTCTACAAAAGAAGGCCTTAATCACATTTACATTCATTAATTTGCAAGTTGATTTTTTGAGGTTTTTTTTTATTTTTCTAAGAGTTGTATATTTATTCGTTCTGTGTTCATGAGTCGCTTGTCCACTTACATTCTATCCACGTATCACTAGAAACCAAACAACCCAACAATGATCTTCCGCTGACCCAAGCTGTTTGTCCAATTTACTGACCTAGTCTCTTTTATAGCTCTGCAATTTCCTAACGAAACTTCATCCATCCACAACTAACCCATCAGAACCAACAAACTAAATCTTCACCCATCCACCACCTCTCTCCTCACTACATAACCTTGCAGACAGACAAGTCATATGTATGCATTTACACAAAAGTAAACGCATAAATTCCACTCACCCTCATCTACACACATGTGTACATGCACATATGTTTCTGTGTTTGCATCTATAAAATGGCATCCAGATATCTGCATGCACATACATGCATATGTATCCATGCACTTGCATCCACGTACAACCGTCCACAAATAGTAGTAGAAATTACATTTTCAAAAACATATCAAAAGCTAAATAAATAAATTATATGCACAAAAAATATAAAGAATATACTATAACTTAATTTGATATATATATATACGCATATGTATCCATGCACTTGCATCCACGTACAACCGTCCACAAATAGTAGTTTAAATTACATTTTCAAAAACATAACAAAAGCTAAATAAATAAATTATATGCACAAAAAATATAAAGAATATACTATAACTTATTTGATATATATATATATATATATATATATATATATATATATATATATATATATATATATATATATGCATTTACATGTTATAATATAAGAGAATGATAAATATTATATGATGGAAGAAAGGTAAATTCGTCCAGTTTTTAGAAAAATTAAGTCCAAAGTGCTCATTCCACCACCATGAATGTGTTTTTGTGTAACTTTCAATCTCAAAAAATTTGTCTGTGTAATCTTCTCCATTTAAAACTGCATAACTCATTGAATACTTTAAAAGCATCTTGAAGCGTTGAGGATTTCGTAAAATTTCGAACTTTTGTTCTCTATGTTGATCTTTTACAAGACGAGTTCAAGTTAGTTCTGGCTCATTTAGAATCCTTCCAATACTATCAGCCATTTATTCTGCTTTCCTCCACATCTCATTGATCACCATATGTCAAAAAATAACATGATGTTGTATTGTGATATGCCATAATCCTTTGAAAGCAAAACGTTACCTAATTAATGCTCCGACTTTGTGAATGAATTCAATGAGACCACTATTAACTAAGTACTTTTAATAAGACTTGCATAGTCTCCTGTATATTGTGGAAAATGTCCTATGTACAAGGTTAAAGATTGAGATAGTGTGGAAGCAAATGCAAACGACATAAAGTATTGAGGGAACTATATTATTCATGATTGCGTGATCTCACGACAAAAGACATGACTAGGAATTCAATTGAATCCTCTAGACGGATACTTGATGTAACGCCCGATCCCCCGCCGTCCGACCGGGGTTTTGACCGGGTGTTATAGACACGTGTCTACTCATTTTAGACCGCCCAACATATCATGTTACTGGCCCCGGGAGTCCTCGGACGCATACCTTCTATCAAATACCATTCCAACCAAATCTATAGTTCTACTTACAGTCATGCTCATAAGAGAAATGGGAAGGAGGGCATGAGTAAATGGGTGACTCAGTGAAGCGGTTCTAGACCAGCCCCTCCACATGAAAATCTATACTACTTAATGCCAAACGAGAGCTGGCTAGCCACTACAACCAATCATTCAAATGCATCAAACGATAATACAAAGCAACATTTCCATACTTTTCTATCAGCCTAGCGATCACAAAATAAAATTAACTCAGTCACTGTTGCACTATAGATTTGATTCGACTCGACACCAATCATCCTAAGCGTAAGGACCTACATGCTCGCTCAAGGACGTTCAACCTCTTGTAGCCAGTCCAGAAAGGTCTTACATGCACCGCAGCCTCCCAGCTTCCTAAATGGCTATCCGAGTTGCAACATCGTTGGCCCCTTCCGGCTCTGTCTACCACCCCGGTCCTAATAGCCATAATTATGCCACGACTCGGCATTGACTCGATCTTACGGCGCCCTTACACATTTTCTATCCCGCATTTCGCGGTCACTGTTCGTTCACGGTCTTATTCACATATCTCATCACATCTAATTCTAGACGCCACCCGTTTTCAGTGTCTCAATCAATACACATTCACATTAACTCATTCTCATTCACATTCTCATTTCACATTATCATTTCTCATTCAAATTCTCATTCTCATTCACATTAACCTTAACTTTAACGTTAACCTTAACACAATCATTAGACGCCTCCCGTTCTCGGTGTCACACACATACTTCACTTTACAACCATACATACATACATGATACCAATTGTAATATCTTACCAATTGCAGCATCCATTATTAACCTAGGCGTGTACTTCTTTCTAGAAACCAAGATTTCATCATCATTCATCACAAAACACATAACAACCAATCACACGAGCAATCATTCATAAAGATTCATCCACATCAACACAAGGCAGTTCATTAAGTCCTTTAAACAATGTCAGGGTACTTATGCATCATGATCCATTCATCTAACAACCTAACTCCCATTATGATCTATCAGACTAAATTTCAAACAAGGACTAACCAAACCCTAGTACCTCATCAACCAATATAAAGATCATGAGAAGAAACTGGGTTCAATCACCTCACCTTAGGATCTGAAATCTAGAGATATGGATCTGGAAACAGAAATATATATCTGAAAGAATCCAAAACTCTGAACAACCACCACCAAACCACTACTCGTGACGACCACCACTCGCGGTTCCTCGGCGAGGAGAGAAGAAGCGGACGGCGAGGAGAGAGAGAGGAAGAGATTCGCGGAGAGGAGAGAGAGAAAGGAAGAGATTCGAGGAGAGAGAGGAATCGCGCGAAGGGAGAGAGAAGAGAGAGATTCGTGAGAGGGAGGGAGGGAGGGAGGGAGAGAGAGAGGGAGAGAGAAAGGGAGAGAGGGAGAGGGAGAGAGAGGGAGAGGGAGAAAAGAAGGAGGAGACAGTTCTATTTATAGGGAATTAGAAGGAAACCCTATTGTTTTCCCTAATGGACCGTAGAGGAGCTCATTTCTCTTTTAAAAAAATGAACCTTAGTTTTGGGATGTTACACTTGATGTCACACCCTTGAATGTTTTCAAAATACTTGCAGTATTCGCTCTTCGGTTCGATTTTGACTGTTGGGGCAATGATCGGCGCATCTATGAGTGGACGAATTTCTGATTTGATTGGCAGACGAGCTGTAAGTTTTATTCTTCTTTCTTACATGACAACAGGATAAATACACTTTTTTGTTGAGTTGGTAAATAATATCCATCTTAATCAGACAATGGGTTTCTCAGAGATGTTTTGCAGTCTTGGTTGGTTAGTGATCTACCTTTCTAAGGTATCTTCGTCTCTCTTTTTTTTCTTTTCAAAAACGTATTTGAAAAAGAAAATATATGTTGTTTTTATATAATCAGGTTGCAATTTGGCTTGACATTGGAAGATTCTTGGTCGGTTACGGGATGGGCATTCTTTCGTTTGTGGTAAAATCTATTAACCTTAGCAAATCGAATAATGAATACTTAGTGGTTATATATCGTATAAACAATCACTAATGGGTTATGCATTCTTCTGTTTTCAAAAATTTAAAGTGATAATGAAAGTGATGAACTTTGTAAGATGAGGGACACGATAAATGAATCAGTTCTTAAGACGTTTATTTATACAAAACATTGACATTATACAGTGGACATATTAGATACTAGATTATATCATGAAATTATAATTTTGAGAATCGTTGGTGGGTGTCCGAGTTAGAATTGCATTTAACATGCGAGGAACATTACAAGATAATCACAAAATATGTTGAATCGTAGATATACCATAAATATTTGTTAAAAATTGTTGATAGACCAAAAGATTTTGAATCGATCTCGTCAATAGATTTAGTTTTTCTTAACTGATGATCAGGTGCCTGTATACATAGCTGAAATTACTCCTAAAGATCTTCGGGGTGGATTTACAACTGTTCATCAGGTAAAATATACTATTAAACAATAAAACAACTGTATTTCTCTTAAAAAAATTATAAGGTTACACGATATCTCCACTTGTAAAAGGTAAAGGTGCTAATATTTTCATTGTCTTATATAATATTGCTGAGATGTCAATAATTCATCTACCAGATTTTAAAAATTTGCAGTTAATGATATGTTTGGGCGTCTCCGTGACATATCTACTAGGCTCTTTTGTTCGCTGGCGAATATTGGCATTGATTGGTAATATATACGTAAACATAATATTGATTATATAAATTATCTTAAATAAGCATCTCTTGCTAGTAATACATATCATTAATTTATGTTTAATACCCTAGGTATGGTACCATGTGTTGTGCAAATGGGAGGATTAATTCTCATTCCAGAATCACCTAGATGGTTGGTACGTTATTCGCTACATGTACTAAAATATAGTAGTGCCTCTGATATAACAAATGATAATGACATCATCATACGGCTCCAATAGTTACCTAATAATATACTAATTGTATGTCATAATGCTTGGAAAAGGGTTTTGTGGTTTTATAAACTAAAAGATAGTAATTGTTTGCAAGTATTTTTAGGCAAAAGTTGGCAGATGGGAAGAATTTGAAATTGCATTGCAACGATTGCGAGGAGAATTAGCAGACGTTTCTTATGAATCTAGTGAAATCAAAGTAAAACAGCACTGAGTCTAATTTCTTGAAATCAATTTTTTTTTTTTTGATAAATGTCCCTTAAAATGTGTACTACTCTTGAAATTTTTTGAAGGAGTATACACGAAGACTGTCGCAAATTTCAGAAGGTAGTATATTCGATTTGTTCCAAGCGCAGTATGCGAAATCTCTACTTGTAAGTTAAACAGGTCAATATCTTTTATATTGTTGAATGTCAAATAATCTATGATATTCCATGATGAAAATGCCTAATGGGTTTAGGTGGGAGTTGGTCTAATGGTATTGCAACAATTTGGAGGGGTTAATGGAATCGCCTTTTACGCAAGCTCTATTTTCGTATCTACGGGTACCTTCACATATTATTAATGTACAGACACAATAGGAAAACTTAAATTTAAGTAATCGTTTTAACTTTATTTTCCAGGGTTTTCTTCCCAAATTGGAATGATTGCAATGGTGATTGTACAAGTAAGTTTCTAGTTATTCATTTTTTCCATTGTTTGATGTTGTTCAATTAAGATAATAATAAAAAAAAATGTCTTTCTTGACACTTAAAATCAAACGTTCAGAATCGTAATCTAATAGAATCATGTTTTAAAACATAAAATCGTCAAAATTAAAATACCATTAACCAGAAAATGGTATCAATTTTAAAGACATACTTTTAACACTGAAAATTACTTTTATTTCAGGATATAATCCACATCATCGTTATTTAGAAAATATTGTCATACAAGAAGCAAAATAATTTTGTGCATACGAATAAAAATTATGGTAACGAGCCAACAACCAAATTATTGTAAGAAAAAGTAAATCAAATAAGAGTGGATGGTGTTTTATTTTCTTCGTCGCGACCAAATTATCTGTAGATACTGTTTATTTTTAGATACCAATGACAACTTTTTTTTTTGTCATCCGTATTTTCAGATACCGATGACAACTATAGGCGTAATTCTTATGGATAAAACAGGCAGACGACCTCTACTTCTAGTAATAAACTATTTTTCTACATTTTTGTTCTATGCTATTCCCTGAATATTATACCCAAAAACCTTTTCACAATCTTTTTACAGTGTTCATACACTAATATTTTTAATTATATCTATACCAATTCAGATTTCCGCTGCGGGCACATTTATTGGGTGTTTACTCGTCGCCTTATCATTTTCCTTTCAGGTTCTCTCCTCATTTAAACTTCTGATACATAATTTCTATGTCATATAGCATTCATTGTACATGTTAATGAAAATATTTCCCCAAAACAAATACAGTTATCCTATTAATTTGTACTTTGAAATATTTTTTTCATCAATTACAAACAAAATTTAAAGTATTTGTTATTTTACTATATATATATATATATATACTGTTACAAATTTTCTGTATATAACTGCTTCACATTGTTTTATTCTTCCACATTTTTTTTTTTATTATTCATCTTGGCTCTGGGTTTAGTGCCTGGAAAAGTATTGAGCTATGGATAATTTTACTCGTTTGTTAATAGAAATACATTGTAACATATTTCACGCTTGAAAATGTCTGTAATTAATTAATTATGTTCAAAAAAAAATGTCTGTAATTCTGCGTATTATAAAATGTGAGCTCGCCGTTTCACAAAAAAGTAAAAATAAAATGTGAGCTCACCAAATTGTAGAGTGTAAGGACGTTGAGTGAAGGGACTCCATATATAGCACTTACTGGTGTTCTGGTAAGTTTTGAATCCGAAACATTGTTTATAGTTTGTTTTAAAAGTACGTTATTCATAGTTTCAAAAGATGTGATGTTATTTTCCATTTTCCCTTCAGGTGTACACGGGTTCATTTTCGCTAGGGATGGGTGGGATACCTTGGGTGATTATGTCAGAGGTAAATAACTTTCATGAAAATTTGTGTCGTATTGATTAGTACTCAGTTTAACTTTTTTATGCACACAGATTATACACATGGATTAAATAAATAATTAATTTTATATATTTTTTATATAAAAACAAAAATATCTATAAATTTAACTATATTTTAACCAATACATAAATAAATTGATGTATAAATTTAATAAATATTTCATCGAAAATAATATTTATTTTGTAACAAAAAAAATTCTCTACAACAACAACTAATATGAATAGTTTCTTCTCGTGTGGTTTTAATTAGTAGTATATATGTTTTTCCTTGCGGTGTGGTTTTGATTGCTTGAGTTATGCTTATTGCTGAATATACATTTTAAATAAGAGATTTACGATTTCCTTACATCACATTTTTTGTTTTGTTTAGTTGAAATTGAGTATTTAAAATTCCACTTTATGTCAAGATATTTCCGATAGATATAAAAGGATCAGCAGGAAGTCTTGTGACTGTTGTTAGCTGGGTTGGATCTTGGATTATATCCTTTGCCTTTAACTTCCTAATGAATTGGAGTCCTGCAGGTACAAGTTTTGTTCCAATTTTACTTCTTTTGTTTCAACCAATTTTCACTCTTTATCTAAATGTGAAATGTGTGTTCCAAATTCTTTTCAGGCACATTTTATGTTTTCGCAACAGTTTGCGGAGTTACTGTTATATTTGTAGCAAAACTCGTACCAGAAACAAAAAGTCGAACACTTGAGGAAATTCAATCTTCTATTTAATTATGTAACATCGGATCATGTTTAGATAGTTGATTACAAGGACACCAATCATTATCCAATAACGTTTAAATAAGATTTAAAGGGGAATGCCAAGCTTTGTATTCGACAAATATAATTCTATGTACTACGAACCAACCCGATTCTCCCGACTCATAAGCCATATGCTTTTAGGATGTTTATTTGGTAGATGGATCTTGGACTTATACATCACAATTTAGATGTGGATGAATCTGGAAAGGTAATACAAGACAAGTTCCAACTATAGCTACAAGAAATAAAATAAGAAGATAGTATCTATTGGACTTTTAGCTTGAAGCACTTGTTTGGACTGTGGAAAAAATGCTTTTTCATTCTACGTGTCAAAATATCCGAATGGAATGCAAGGAATTAGTAGCAATGAGTAGAGATCCTAAAGCTTGTCCAGCTTTTTCAATCAAACTGAAAGAAATCGAGACACTACAAAGACGATTCCACAACTTCACAGTTTCCTACATCCCAAAAAGATAAAACGATATTGTTGATTCTTTACCTATGACTACCGGAGGTATTAATAGGGATCTACATTTTATTGTTGTTTCTGTTTCGGCATGTTTTCCTAGACTATTTCAAGTTTGAACAATAGAATAAACTATTGATGTCAAAAACAACCCGTCTAAACATGATATTTTTCTCTTTTTTTCTCCATGAAATTGTCAGAGTGTCTTAGCCCACTTCCACTGCATTATTCTAAATGTTATGTAAAAAAGAATAGAGATTAATATTTTCTTAACTCTAAATAGAAAGGAAAAAATAGAAATCTTTAATTTAAGAGAAGAAAAAAA
Source organism: Moricandia moricandioides (assembly GCA_905132885.1). Classification (NCBI taxonomy): domain Eukaryota; kingdom Viridiplantae; phylum Streptophyta; class Magnoliopsida; order Brassicales; family Brassicaceae; genus Moricandia; species Moricandia moricandioides. Next base: position 117 of record CAJHQQ010001427.1, on the reverse strand, counting down.
AATGGGTTGTGTTGGAGATATTTAATATGGAAAGAGAATCGTCCTATAAGCTAGGTTCTTTAGTATTCTATTTAGGGAGAAATTCATAATTTCTTAGAGAAATTTGTACTAAAACCA
>CAJHQQ010001426.1:0-97214 GCA_905132885.1 Moricandia moricandioides | reverse complement strand
TTGCACGAACCTGTTTTTTTTTTTTGCATTAATTAGTGATCTGAGTTTATCCTGACGAGACTAGATGAGCAATTCCCTTTCCTTTATCAAACCCGTTGTATTAAAAGAATTTGGACCAGAGCCTGCCTGTCAGACAGAGTGGCTGACACGCAGCTCAGCTGTTTTTAAGTGAAGTCTAACCCAAGATTTCTGCAAATTTACGTCTTCAGGCTCGAAAGCTGGCTAAAAAGTACGAACTAGCGACGTTTTCAAGGAAAAAAAAATTAGAATGTGTGTATAAGAAAATAATTGAAATTAGCGTGATGCAGATCCAGAAATTATATAATTCACGTATGTCTAAACGAATATGTTTAATTTTCGTTAGCTATAGTATGGCTAATGACTTTTGGAAACGTCTTTATTACACAAGATATTACAATATCCACTCCAGCCTGTGTTATATTGGCAACGCGAAAAATGTATATTATTGTGTTATTTTGATGCGAGGCTAACAACAAAAGTCACATGTGTTTAACACGAAGAGATTATATTTGCATCTGCACAATATCTCGGGAAAAGAAAATAGACTCACCATGGCGTTTTCTCGTAGCATCTCAGTTTCTTTCTTCATCTTCCTTTTATTGACCGTCTTAATCAATCCGGTCATATCTTCTCGCGTCTCATCCTTCATCAAGCTCCCTGTCTCCGTCGACGAATCTTTCTACTGTGAGAGCTGGAGATTGGCCGTCGAGACCAACAATGCTGGAAGGTGGAAGGTAGTTCCATCCAAATGTGTCAGCTCCCTTGAAACCTATTACAACAATGGTCAGTTCGACAAGGACTACAGTGTAGTCGCTGCTTATGCACTCGCCTTCGCTAAAACGGTCAAGCTTGGTGGAGACGGCAAGGACGCGTGGGTGTTTGACATCGATGAGACGCTCCTCTCGAACCTTGAGTACTCCCAGGCTCATGGTTACGGGTATATTTTCTCTCTATCATTTAGGGGTTGGATTTAAGTGACTACCATGAGAGTTATGGCAGTTACAATCGGATGAAACATTCGTATTAACTACCAAATTTTAAAGAGCTATTATACATAAATAGTAATAAGTGGTCTCAAATTGTCAAAATATTTTATGAAAAATTATTTAAAATAACACAAGTTAAATATTATTTTTCAAAAATAGATTCAATCAAGTATATATTAACATTTAGATTTACATTTTAGTGATTATTGTTTAGAATTTAGTGTTATATGGGTGAGCTTGAGTTTTTAAATGTTTTATAAATACTTTTAGAAAATTAGTTTAATCTTTTTTTTATCATAAATTTCTAGTATTTTTGAAAACAGTAGTTCATTAATGATAAATTTAAAAATGATATAAAATTGTGGTAGAACCGAAATTATCTTTATTTTATATAGATTAAACTAAAAATGTTTTATGACTCCATAAATATCAGATCAGGCCGTGCCAAGATTTTTGTGGATTACATATGATTTTCGGTTAAAGATTTCCGGTGCTAATTTAATGTAATTGCATTGTTTTCGATCGTACCAATCGGTCTGGTGGATTTAGATCCGAACCGTACAACTCGATTGCTTTCGAGGAATGGGTACTACAAGGTATAGCCCCAGGTTTTGATGCGAGTTTGACACTGTACAAAGGGCTCAAGGAACTTGGTTTTACTATCATTCTACTAACGGGCCGAGACGAGGCCCAGAGAAGTGTTACCGAGAAAAATCTCCTAGACGCCGGTTATTCCGGTTGGGAACATCTCATCTTGAGGTAAGCTAATAGTATTTCTCTTGTATTTGGTTTAAACATCCAGGACTTGTCTAGTTAGGTAAGCTTCAAATTCTAAACAACTATCATTACCAAACCGATATATACGAGTTGACTGGTCTTGGACTCTTGATTTAAACTTTGGTCCTAAAGATGTTGATGGTATGTAATATTTTACCATGAACATATAAACAAAAGAACGAAGTTTACTATAAAAGCTTGGTTACCAACCAATCTACACTACTAATGTAGCCACATGTTTCATGAGGAAATTAAAACAAGGTGTTGTTTTTGGTTAATGTAGGGGTCACGAAGATCAAGGGAAAAGAGCTGCACAGTACAAATCAGAACAGCGATCAAGGATGATAGAGAAAGGCTTCAAACTCCATGGTAATACTGGCGATCAATGGAGTGACCTGCAAGGTTTTGCTTTGGCCGACCGTTCTTTCAAAGTCCCAAATCCAGTTTACTATATTGCTTGATCATCGGCTGTTGCGCGCATGAGATTTTTATAATTTCTTTTATGTATGAATAAGAAGTTACGAAAGTATTTCGTGATTAACAGAATTAATCTCTAAGTGTACTCTTTTTTTTGTATGACTATATGTGTCGATGCTTCATTTTTTTCTACAGACAAGAATTTTATGGTCGTTAAAAGTTCAAACATTTTAGCATATTCAATACTATATCATTTGTAAGGAAACTATCCACTTAAATTTAAGTTTCGTCCCAGTTGTGGATCTGGGTTTTTATTAGGTGGATCCAAATTTCTCAAAAAATAATATTTCATAGAGTTTATGTCATAATTTTATTTAGGATGATAAAAGCATTATCGTTGATGAATTTCTAATTACTATTACATTTTATTTTAAGATAATTTAGTTACGGAATTGTAGTTTATATTCTAAAAAGATGTGACATAGAAAAAGGCAAATGGTTTAATCTCTCAACATGTTTTTCTTGGAATTTCTTCGATCTCTCTTTCTTTACCTTTTATTTATTTTCTGTTTTTTTTTTGGGTAAGACATTCTTATAAGATGCTCTCTTTCAACCTTTAGTTGTTGGTAATAACACGGTTTCAAAGAAAATGCAAAAAATAAATATGCAAAACGAGGAATTTTGTAATTTATAAATACGAGAAGTTTGGTGGACTTGGCGGGGGTTTAATGTTGCGATCCCTAGTTCAAACTGTGTTTGTAACTATAGTTGTTAATATAAATACATGATAAATAATTATGTTCCTGTACTTAGATACGTAATTCCCCTAATCAATATGAATACACGGACTGGAGTTGTTATTTATATCTGGATCTGAATTTTCCAAACATCCAATTTGTTCATAGCGGAATGTATTCAACCTTTAGTGACTTGGTAATAACACGGTTCTTAAAGAGATTTATAATATTAAAAAATTAGAGAGCAGCAACACGAGTGGTTTTGTAAATTACGATTAGCTAATACATTAGCAACGTTCACATGTGCTTTTGATTCGACGTCCACAACAAAAAAAAGAATTTACGTGACGACATTGATTTTACTATAAATTCGCACCTAATCATCTTCTTCTCCCATCTTGGCACAATACCCACAAAAAAAGCATCTCTAATGGCTAGTTCTCATAACAACACCATTTGGTTCTTTACTATCGCATTATTCACCGTCTTAATCAGTCCGGTCATATCTTCTCGCGTCTCATCCTCAATGAAGCTTCCGGTTATCGTAGAGTCCGTTGAATCCTACTGCGAGAGCTGGAGACTGGCTGTTGAGACCAACAATGCCGTAAAATGGAAGGTGGTTCCATCCAAATGCGTTAGCTATCTTGAAACCTATTACAACAAAAGCCAGTTCGACAATGACTACAATGTAGTCGCTAGTTACGCGCTTGCCTTTGCTGAAACGGTAAAGATGGGTGGGGACGGTAAGGACGCATGGGTCTTCGACGTCGATGAGACTCTTCTCTCGAACCTCGAGTACTACAAGGCTCATAGTTACGGGTAAATACGCTAAGTTGAAAATCCTTTTTATAGAGTTAAAAATTATTACAAATTGTTAAAAATTATAAACTTTTAAAATTTTGGGGGGCATAAATCCAAGTTGTTTATAAAAACGGTTATGATGATTAAACCGATAGATTTGTGTAATCAGATCTGATACTAGGGTTTAAGATTTATTTGCTATTTAATTGCATTGTTTTTATCCTACCAAACTGATTGATTTGCTGGTGGATTTTAGGGCTGAGCCGTTCAACTCGAAAGAGTTCAGTGAGTGGGTAGCGCAAGGTACAACCCCAGGGTATGATGCGAGCTTGAAACTGTACAAAGGTCTGAAGAAACTTGGTTTCACTATCATTCTGCTAACGGGCCGAGACGAGGCCCAGAGGAGTGTTACCGAGAAAAATCTCAAGGACGCCGGTTATTCCGGTTGGGATCAGCTCCTTTTGAGGTAAGCCATACTTAAATATTGATCTTATTAAATGATGCCCTGCAAGGGGGAAGAAGATGAATAAACAACCACTTACAAAAATATTGATCATATTTTTTTGTTTAGAACTCCAGGACTTGTCTACTACGGTAAGTTTTGAATCTTAAACCACTTCATTACGAAACCGATATCTACGGGTTGATTGTTCTTGGACTCTTGATTTGAACTTTAGTTGCAAATATGTCATATATGTGATGTACATGTTCCTATCAACGTCTAAAAAAAGGAATTTAGGTTAGTGATATATATACACATTAGGAACAGTGGAGTCCTTAGAACATGATTATCATGGTAAATAGAGGGTTTCTTAAGGGAGAGGGCATCAACATCACAGTCGATTTTTTCTTGTTTCATGCACTGTTTGCGGGTCCCACTAATACGTGGCGGTTCGCAATTGGTTCGTTTTAAATTTTTTAAATCAAACAAAAAATAAAATTTTAAAAAAAAACCCAAATAGGGGTAATCATGCTCTTAAGTTAGATGAGGCCTAAGACAAATAAAAAAAATGTATAAGGGAAAGGTTCAAATAGGGGGCCCTTGCTTCCAAATCAACTTCAATGAACAACTACACTATAAGAAAGATTTGGAAATTGGATTCCCAAAATAACTATAGTTATCTCGGGCCTGAGGCGAAAAGTTTTTTTCAAAAACATGGTGAGCACGGCTCAGGTTAGGAAGAGTTAAGTTTACTATAACCAACTAGTGGCTGTTTTAAGCGATTTAATTATTTCCCAGCTGCAAAACCAATCTACTAACTAAGTTAACCACATAGACTAGACTTATGAGCCAGTTTCATGAGGAGAAAAACTAAGGTGCATTCTTGGTTAATGTGATTAATGTAGGGGTCACGAAGATCAAGGGAAAGCGGCTACACAGTACAAATCAGAGCAGCGATCAAGAATGGTTAAGAAAGGCTTCAGACTCCATGGAAATACTGGAGATCAATGGAGTGACCTGCACGGTTTTTCCGTGGCTAATCGTTCTTTCAAAGTCCCAAATCCATTATACTATATTGCTTGATCATCTGATGTTGCATATAATTTATAATGTATGAATAATAAAAAAATTATGGTCGTTAAAACTCGCTGGTGAAATTTCAACATTAAGATAATTAAATCCTCTTAAAGAAATTATTTGTTTAATTACAATGGCACCATATTCTTACAAAACTCTTCTGCGTACGAAAATGAACCTTATCAAGATCTTCTTACACAAACTGTAATTGATTACGTGTTAACTAATTATTCTAGTCACATTCTGTAAATTATCATACCCATTTTGGAAAGTTTCATATACAGTATTTGCTATTGGTTACTTAAAATTATAGCCAATGGTAAAATTACTATTAGTTCAATTACGAAAAAGTTCATGTTTTAGAAAAAATATATTTTAAAAAAATTTACTTTTTACATTTCCAATACAACAATTAATGATAAATTATAAAATTTTAAAAATAGTAAAATTATATTGGATAAAAATTATGGAAAATAGTAAATTACAGAAATTATGCATTGATAAGTTAAATATCATATATTTTCTTAATATGCGTAAATATTATAAAACATACATCTTTATGAAACATATCAAATATTATTTAACAAAATAAATTTTATTTGCCATTTTTTTGTCTAGTAATCATGGAGTCCAAATAGACAAACAACATAAAAATTAAAGAATTGATTCTTGTAGTTCAAATATGGAAATGCAACTTGTTTAATAAAATATATAATTAATATAGATAAATTTATATATGTATATAAAAGTACGACGTAATATCAAAGTAAAATTTGGTACGTAAACAACTTTCGAAGATTATTATAGAAGTTCATAGTGAAAAATGGATTCCACTTGTCGAAAGAGAAAATATATTATATACTAAAGAAAAAAATAACAGAATATATAAAGGTAAACTGGTTAACAAAAAAAAAGCAATAAAGGTAATTATTATCTGATTATTAGTCCAATTCAGAATTTGAGAACAAAGATGTTCTCCCATAAATATCTCATTAAATTTAATAAAAATAATGAAAAAGGTTGGCAAAAAAAAAAGAAGAAGAAGAAGAGAGAATGAATATTTGGCATAATCTTTTTTTTTTTCCAAATCCTCCTTCAGGTTTATCGAGGCAATTCCTCTCATACCCTTAAATCTCAACTTCTAATCTCTCTAGGACACATTTCTTCTTTTAATTTTATATGTCAAACGAAAAAATATAAAATTAAAATTGAAACGTGAATATTTTTTATTTAATTTATAGAATTTGATAAAAATATTTCAAAAATCAAAAACCTATTTTTACATATTTTCACGAAAATATGGAAAAATATGATTAAAAACGATTTTAAAATATTTTTTTTCGAATTTGAAATCTATAGAATTTAAATATTTGCCCATGGGTTCACCCATCCATTGGGGGGGGGGGAGGTTAGGGTTTAGTTTTGAACATCGGATAGGATTTAATTTGGGGGTTTAGGTTTTGATAAAAAAAGAATTATGAAATAGGGGTATAAGAGATCGCGCGAGCCCATAGAAGATTACCTTTAAAAAAATAGGGGTACATGAGAAGTTGACTCATGTTTATCTGATGCTGCATCTTGGATTCTTCAACAATGGTTGCAACCTCGACCACCAGCGTCAAGCTCCTTTTGCAATTAATGATAATATCATTTTTGGAAAGAACTAAATTCGATGATCTTCAGTGAAGATTCTTCCTTTAGGCCAAACGAAATCCATTAAGTCATTTGTCACAATACGGATATCTTCCTTTTTATCCGGTAACTTGTCAAAGCTCTCCTTTTTTTAATTTACTTTGGTTGTATTTATATTTTTTTCTCGAGTAATTTTCATTTGTCAGTTAAATTTTTATTTTATTTTATTCTTGTAATGGGTAGGATAAGTTTTATCTTATTTGAAAGTTATAAATTTTTAATATTAATTTTTTTTGATGAACTTGATGTCTATTATTAAAAATTTAAAACCAAGAAAAAAAGTAAATAAGTCATAATCAATATTATTTGCCAACATATATATATTAAAAAAAACAAATTATACAGTCCATTCTAAAGAAAGAAGAAAAAAGACGAAGAAATGAAATTTAAATAGACATATTTATATCTGGTTCTATATATAGCAATATTGATGATTTTGATGCAAGTTTCTTGCTTTTTCTTCTTTTTCGAATATAACATTTTATAATATTTTATTACTTTTGTTTTTCCCTTTCCTTCTTTAGATTCTTTTATCAAAACACTTAGTTTTGGGAAGCTGCTTAAAAAACCCTTCACCATATCAAAAAACCATGCATATATATATTCTTTGCTCCAAGATCGATCAATTTACCATTTCCCTTGGAGATGTTATGATGATGACGACGATGGAGATGACCATCATGATAAGCATTGATGGCAATAGCATTTTGTGATGAGGGTCATGATCATCGGATTGGAAAATGGTACAATTACCCATGATGATCTTGATTGTCAGAAGAGTCAGGGGGTGGCCAAAACGTTGCTGAGTACTTCAACCATTCTGCTTCTTGTTGGTTCCCCATTGATGATGATCCCTGCATCAATCAATATTATTTCTCAGTATATGCATACACATATACATTAATATAAAACTACATAAAACTATATATGTGTGTAATAGTGCGAGCAGGAGAGGACGTATGTTACAATGAACGGGTCACATGCCCTGGCTAAAATTTAGTTTTCTTTAAGCAATCATCTTAAAATTAGTTCAATTTTAATAAATGTACCCTCGACGAACTCAAAATTTATGTTATTCTCAGTCGGTTTAATTAGAAACAAATTGGACTAATTTAACCGACCACAAAGAACCGAACTACCTTTGATGTTATTACTAATCAAGACTAACATAAATCGGGATCAGACCCAGGAATATCGAACGAATCTACCAAGTTTTTTTTTCTTTTCTTTTTTTTTTTGTCGGCGAACGAATCTACCAAGTATAATCCTATTATTAGCATTCCACAACTAGGCATACATTATGCTTCTTTTATATCGAAATATCATATTTTTGAAAATTTACATATATAAATAAGGATATTCCACTAGATTTTAGACTTATAAAAAAGGGAATGCAGACATGCTGTCCCCCACGAGAACACAATGAAATCTACTTATGTCTATTACCGAACTTGTCTCGCGAGGTACTACGCATGAAAAAGACATGATAATATTTACATATATTCACATAAGTATAAATGTTCCATCATTGCCTTCTTAACTACTTCTATAATGTTTAAAAGGGAGAAAAAGAAATGAATCTGAAAAATTCTATTATTCTTCTATAAAAGGGTAATCTATAGATAAAAGAAAGCACACTATATCAAAAGCAAAAACATCTCACTTTCTTTTTCTTTTATGGTTTTGTTAAGTTATTTAGCTCTGTTTTAACTCTCTCTAATTAAGTAAAGAATCAAACTAAAAGAGAATATATGTAGTTTTAAGTGTTCTTCCCATGCAAAACTGAAAAAGAAAAAAAATAAAGGAGAATAGTTTTGAAAAATATTCTCCACTTTTATTCAAATGTAACATGCGTCGTTATCTTCGACCAAGCAATGGTCATTATAAAAATTCTTATTTGAAAAATATCTGTTTCAACTTTACAGAGCGTGCATTTAAATCGAGAATCCAAGACTACTCTCAATTAATACACAACTACATTTGATTCCAGTATGTTTCACTTGTATGATGACTACAACATTGTACTCGACGCATGACATCATATAATAAGGTGATAAAAACTACATATAATACAGTAATATTATTTTTTTTATTTTTTTTGCTTTAAACTCATGATGGTAAAAAGAGGGGGTTCCCATGAAATTAAGTGTCAAAAGGATTAATAACTTACATCTTTTACATCATGATGAGTGTTCGAAGAAGAGCAGCCCATTATGAGTTCCTCCAATCCAGAAGCTGACCTTCCTCCCATCTTCCCATCATTGTGTTGCTCGTCTCTTTCTTGGTCTTGTTGTTGTTGTGTCTTGTTCAGTCAAAAAGACAAAGGTCATTTCAGAAAAACATTATTTAATTTTTAAGATAACTGTATTTAAAAAATAAAATTAATCATCTTGTCTCTTAAGACCACATTGGTTTTCTACTTGTTTTTAGTTTGGCTGACACTAAAAAGTGACTTAGCTTTTGTTGGCCTTTGGATAATAAATAATTAGACTAAAAGCATAATTATATTCAATTTTAATGTTATTTTCTTGACCTATTAGCTTCTATGCCCTATATTTTTCATAATATATACTGGTATGACCCAGTTTGCATGCTTATGTTGTCCCATCATTGTAAAGTCATATGCATGCAATTCAAAACCTAATTAACATGTGCAAGAACCAAAATTTGTACAGCTTAGTACAATACGCATACAAATACGCATATTAAAGTTGTACGTTGAGACCCTTATTAAATGATATGTGCATGACTCCTAAATCAGTTTGATTATTGAACTATAGTGATATTCCAGCTAACTTGGTCATATTCATGAAACTATAACTTCCACCTAAAGTAATTAATTAAAATGAGCTGGGGTGAGGGGGGATGTGAAAGAAACTAAATAATATATATTTCTGAATTTTTTTTTTCAAAAATGTTGTCAATAAAAGGAGAGAAAATAATAGTTACTTACCTGGTAGTTTTCATTAGGAAGCAAGATTCTATGAACATGATAAGGATTGTCGTGAAGGATATTAATGGGGGCATGGTGAAGCGATGTAGATGGAGAAATGATGGTTGATATTGGATGTGTAGGCTGGCTTATGTTGAATGCATGATACCGTTGTTGTTGCTGATGATGGTGATGATCATGAGCCACATGATGTGATGTTGATGATGGTGATGCTTGATGACGATGACGAAGTTGTTCTGCCATAACATCCTCACATGTAGCTTGCCTGGTCTGAAGAGTTTCCCTCCTCGGCACCTGAAAATTATTAAAAATTAATTGCTAACATAACTGATATATATAGCAATATACATCTTTGTTGTTCCAATTGTTTTATTATTTTACTATTTGTTTCGACCGTTGCGGTTTAGACATTGTTTTCTGATTTTATCACGTCAGGTGAAACTTTAGGTCATATTGTAAATTAAAATTGATTATCACTAACCGTTCATTATTATCACTTCGGGTAAATCCTCTTGCAAATACATGATATATTACATGATACTGATAAATAATAAGATACAATCCCCCGAAAGATCACTATTTACTTGCAATGCATGCAAATACTAACCCTAAGACTACTTTTATTACCACATTCACCTTTTATTTTTTCTTAATCTCAATTTAATGCCAGTTCAACAGACTATATAGTAAATGGAAATTGAATACAAAATCAAATAATTATTACATTGAGTAAAACGAAAATATTCTCTAAAAGAATTTTTTATTTGCATAAGAATATTAACCAGTTATATATATATATATGATTTTCTTTATATATACGTTCGATTCTTCTTTGGTTATATTAGATTCAGTTTCTATTGTATTTATCTCATTTCATTTGATATTTTATTGTATAAAATCCAATTTTTAATGGAAAATAAAAAGGCGCATACCTCATCAAAGCTCTTCATAAACGGAACAAAGCTGAGTTGATCCATTGCATAACTCGGAAGACCAGCCGCAACCGCCGCCGCAGCAGCCGCTACAGCTATGACGCCACCACCAACGCCACCTACTTCATCAGATCGATTTGGGAGATTAACATTCATAATCTCTCTAGACGAAGAACAACTCCCACCACTGGTAGTGCCACTATCTCTCCTCATATTATACTCTCCACCGCCTCCGCCGCTATTTGCTTCACCGCCTCCACCACCTATAGCGTTCAAACTTGACGTAGATGAAGACCAATTGCATTGCCTAGGCTGAGTCTGGTAAAAGATCTTAGACACAACAAGCTCTCCTTCTCTCTCTTCCTCATGTGTCCCCAAATGATACTGATGCATTACCCAATTGGTTTTCTCCGGTTTTCGGTTCTTACCAAAATTGGTATACAAAACCAAAATCTTCTTACAACCTTTTTGCTTACCGTTTACCATAACCGGTCTTGTCTTACCGGTCTTATGCCACCTTGTCTCCCCGGAACTACCACTTCCAAGCATAGTATTGTCACATTCCGTTTGAATCTTTCTTCGCTTTCTTGTTCCCGTTGTATACGCCTTTGAGGGTCTATGAAAGAAGTGTCTGCTTAAACCATCTCTAGTCACTCCTACCAAATTGAAAAATAAATAAAATACTTTTTGTTAGGTTATATATTCTTTAAAAAAAAAGAAGTTTATATGTTTCTTGTGTGACCCAAATTGAAAAGATTCAAACGTTGGTATGACCCAATTCTCTATATGTAGTCCTATCAAACAATTATATAGTATAATGAAAGATATGCATATGTGATTTATAAATATAAATGCATGAAAATAATAATAATATGAATAAGTATATAGATGTATGTGTGATCGAAGCTAAAAATAATTCAAACTTTGGTGAGACTCAACTTAAAAAAAAAAAAGAATTTAAACTTTATAAGTGCGACCTAGTCATATTATAGAAAACATATATTATAATGAAGATATAAATATGGTTGCACAAAAAAATGAAGATAAATATAACGATGGATGTGATGCATGGATCGTGTATAAAAGATGTATGTACCAGGAAGTTTTTCAGGATGAGTGTAGCAAATGCCTTCTTCGCCTTCAATGGTAGGGATGAATTCGTCAATTAAAGGGTGTGATCTATTGTCTTTAACTATGACTTTTGCCTCTAAATGTTCTATCAACTCTTGATCCGTTGGGTCAAATTTCACTCCTGCGGGTAAACCAACCCAATTCTGCTATAAAGAGAAAAAAGTTTAAAATAAAGAACATGAGAATATAAAGCGTAGATACAACTAAACATATAAAGACTCGTATATAGACGCTTTAAAATTGGATTTTGAATTTCTGTAAACGAAAGAATAAAACAGAGAGCATCATTCTTGATGTTCTTCATTGATTCTTTTCTTTTCTTTTCTTTTTATTATTAAAAACAATTACAAGTGACCTAAAATGAGAAAAGGATGGTAGAAAGAATGTATTTATAAGTTAATTTTTTTAAAGAAAAAAGGAATATGACTTACTGGTTTTCCCTCGATCTTGTGGCCGCAGCTGGGACACTTCTTGGATCCACAAAGTTGATGCTCTTCGATCTTTGCGTCGATTATATCCGAACCGGTCACTGAACCAGTAGGATTACTCTTGTTCATCTCGAACCCTAATTAATTCCTTTGATCACTTTTCTCTTATCCGTCTCTGATCATTCCCGAGAGTTGTAGGATTTATATATAGAGAGAATATTTGAATAAACCCTCTTTTACTATTGAGAAGGAACCACTGATTTTGAGGAGACAAGACAAAAGATGGGGGTTTCTTGAAAACCTAACTGACACAATAAGAACAAGACAAAGTAAGAATTTATGGGGAATTAACCCTCAAATTATGCTAAAAGGAACAAACTTGGTCGAATAAGATCTGCAAATCAAGAGAGAGAGAGAGAGAGAGAGAGAGAGAGAGAGAGAGAGAGAGAGAGAGAGAGAGAGAGAGAGAGAGAGAGAGAGAGAGAGAGAGAGAGAGAGAGAGAGAGAGAGCAAAGAGGAGAGATGATTAATAAACGACAAGGTGAGGGAGAGAAGAAGAGAAAGTATGAGAGTTGGGATGTGAAGGGTATAAATTAATAAAAACATACGAGAAGCTTTTTCTAGGGAATTAATATACTATATAATAATACATACTATAATACTACCATATATATGTATGTGTCTATCTCAAACTTTAACTGAAGAAGTAAGCGAGAAAAAGGAAAAGGTGGCTCTGAAACCCATTCACTGACCCACCTTTTGTTTTGCCTTTGCCGGTTTAAGAAGCTGCTATGAGTCTTTGAAGCGGTTTGTTTACATATGTCTACACAATTCATACACTTTTTTTATATTAGTGACTAGATTTACTTATACTTATATACATTTACTTACATTTACATTTACATTTATAATGTCTACGTATCTATATATGTGACTGTACACAATATATAGTGTTGCTCGGATAGTGTATCTTATAAGAAAAGGTTCAAGGAGACCTCGGTTGGTATCCATACTCAGATCCATCAGTTCCGACCATCTTGTTGTGTAACGCCCTTAACGTATCATTTAATATATGTACATACAATATATTATGGATGTGTGTGTAACAGTGTATGTGTAACTGTGTCTGTACTCTTTCTTTAAATTTGATAATTTATTAAGTGAACTATACATCGATTTTACTAGAAAATACGACCTTAATTTTTATGGTCTATATATCACATTTTTTTTTGCTAAATTACTATATATAACATATTAAAAACAATGTTGACAAATATAATTACTTCACCCTACTTTTCGTAACATTTTAATTTGTAAGATAAACATCACTATAGTCACCATCTAAACATCTAGTTAAGGAAACTGTTGAATATGTTGATCGAAGGTTAAGAACAAACAAAAATAAGGGATGGTTTATCAAAGAAAGAAAGAAAAAAAAAACGAGAAGAGGAAGAGATGTCACATGGGCATCGAGCTGGGGAAGTGATCATTATTCTTTTGTTATTTAAATTTGGGTTTCCTTTTGGATTAGTTTATGCAGAGAAAGGAAACTGAGGTTGCTTGACAAGTAAGGCAATTTGAGCAGTGTACCCATCATATGGACCACACCATCTATTAATTTTCTTATTATATATTCGTGTTTGTAGTTAAAAACGATATCTTAAAGGGAATAATTTTTAATTTGAATTTATATGTATTATTATATGGTCACCTTGGATATCCGTTTACGTTAGCATGAAATAAGAAATCATGCTAATTATTCTTTTTAATTAATTACATATGTTTCAACTTTCAAATCACACAATTTCCTTAAAATGTCGAATGAAATAAACTTTTACACAATGTAATGAATACTATTAACTACTATTAAAGCTTTGCTAATATTGAAGTAGTATATGTTCCTCTTTTTTTTTGGATGAAAGAAGTATATTTGTTCTCAAAACAAATTTATTGTACGCGTTCATACGAATTCATGATACTCCAGATGGATATATGTTTCTTTCAGTGATCTCGAGTATCTTGACTGTAATGATTATAAAGTAATATCGTATAATCTTTTCTTCTTCGTTTTTTTTCATCAATATATACGGTCAAAAGTAATGAAGAGACAAAGCGAATAAATAAAATACAAGGGTAGAGAAAACGTGTACCGTACAATTAAACGTCGCGAATAAGCTTCATGTTTTGGTCATAAACGCAAAATAGATTTTGCCCAAAGTAAAATTAGATTTTTTTTAACATATGTAATTTTGTGAATAAAAGAAAAAAAAATATGTCGTCGGAAACCTATTAACTTTCTTTATTTCCTCATGATTTTAAAATTTGACTATAATAGGTTTAATCTAGAAAGTGTTATGTTTAATAACCTCATACGGCTCTTTATGATGAATTAAGATAAGTGTAGGCTCCACAAACGATGGGTCCATGAGTTGAGATCTCTGGATTTGATTGTAGTTTTAAATCTTAGAACTCTCTTTCGACCAATTTTAATTGTTCTGGTTCTAAGAATCTAAATCAAATTTGCCCAAATATTCTAGAGCCGTTGGACGGTACCATCCAAACGTATTGAAATTTCTCGATCTGGTGTGACAATATTATTATCAATGTATTGTTTTTCTGTCAACAAATTTTCATAGTAAAATCTTTTTGGATTTTTGCTTAACATAAAGAAAATTGAGAAAAACTAAAAATTCCTTTACCAAAATCCTCTAATGAACCTAGTTCAAGAGTAGGTCAGAAACAAATCCAGTTCACAAAACCGGTACAAGTTACTTCTACCATTCATTGTAACTTTATCGTTGAGAGATTCGAGTTATGCATACACAAAGAGAATCTCAATCCCAACGGTAAAAAACCACCAAAGGAAAAAGTGAAAAAAATTCCTATATGATTATACATCATAATTAGTATATATTTTGTTGCTTAAAGAAAATTAAAAAATTGGAGAGTCAAAGAATGAAATCATGGAGGGACCAAAGATATGTCCTGAATAAAACATATAGATGCCTATGATTGCCTCTTTGTCTGGCTATTATTACATCTTTTGTCATAATTTTTGTTTTAAGTATTGAAACAAATGTAAAACTTTAAAAAGTTGAGCTTCATTTGATCCCATATTTCTTATCATAACGTTCTAGATCATCAATTTGGATGCTAAATGAAGATATAAAGCACACATGAGAATGTTTATTTGTAAAAGTTAACAAATGCATAATAGTAGAAAATAGACCATTTGAACCACTAATAGAAAAACCTTTGCCTGAAGTGTAAGGTATCTTTTTTGAGGGAAATGAACTCGAGTAGATAGGTATTCTAAATGTTAAGTATCTTCCAAATGTGGTAAACACATCGAAGATCTTAGAACAGTGGTGTGAAGATGTTTGGAATTGGATATTCATATACACACATACAAGAGTTTGGAGAAAGACAAGATAGAAAAAGCCTTTATTTCTACAGGATAATTTACCATAAATTTTCATGTGTATATTACTCTAATGAAAATCGAATCAGACCTAACTTCTTATATTCATAAAACAGTTGTCATTAAAATGCAATGGTACAAAAGGACAATCTTCAAAAAAATTATAAGTTGAATGAAAATAACATATTGAACGAGGCAAATTAAGGTTTTATTCAATTAGTTCAGAAAATGAATGGGCTACGAACTTACTCGTCCATGGGTAATGTAGAACAGATGCGAAGTTCTGTGGGCCGGGCTTACTAGTTTGTTTGTTTTTTCCTTGTACAGTGTTTGTTTTTTTTTCTTTGTCCACACTATTACACGTATAAAATGGAAAATGTATGAAGAATACAACACAACTAGATGATTACCCGCGCGCATGCGCGGGGTGAAATTAATATACTAATTATCGTTGAATATTATTCTTGATTGTTCAACCATGATGTCATAAGTCTCCAAACGTATAGTTATGGATCGTCAATATAATGTTGATGAGTAGGGTGATGTTTGTTGATATTTTTTTAAAAACTTATTTAATTTACGTTGGGCTTCAATGATATCATTCGAATGTTATAATTCACCATTTCACTTCGATATGAAGAATCATATTTTTGAAATGATATGATCAAGTAACATTTGAGATCCATGCTTGCGCGTAATGAAGATTAATTATGTATACAAATTATTTGTAGATAATATTATTTATTTTGTATTAATTTACATATTATACAATAATAAATATATTGAATAATTGAGGAGCAATAGCTATTACGTATACAATTAAATTCAAGTAAGAAAATACATAAAAACTATCTTTCTTTTTATTTACAAAACTTTTTGTTGATAAAAAAATAAACCATTTATTTATTTTATATAGCATATAGTTAAAATCAAATGATATTGATATAAATATAAATATATAATATATTTAGTATAAATATTTATTTATCGAGGCTTGATACTCATATGATTTTACTAACATTTTTATATTTATTGTGATAAAAATATTATTTTTATTAATATGAATATTATTTTTATTAACATGTTTATGTATTATATGATATAGGTCCATCTAATTTAAACGATATTGAAATAAATGTATATATATTAAATGAGACTTCATATTTACATGATTTTATGATCATTTATATCTTGTTATAATAAAAACGTTAAACAATTGATCAAAACAATTTCATCGTAGATTTTTAACAGCCTTAGTAATTTATATTAAAAAAATTCAAAATATAGCAAATTAGAAAAAAAATCTAGATTTTTTTGTTATATACTTATGTGAGTTTTAAATGTCTTTCAAGAATATAAAATTGAACAAAAATGATGGAAGATACATATATTGTTATCAAATATTTATTATTCAAAATCATTATTTGTCACATATTTGTTAATCATATTAGATAGTTTTGTAGCTTTTATTTAAGGAAAAAATAGAAATTATTATTTTATAGACAAATGACTAATCTGATAATTATTTTAATAAAAAGTATAATATATATTTAGATGGACTAAACTTTTTTTTAAGATTTTAAAAATCATTGTAGTGATCACATCTGACTACCAAAAAAACTCGTATATATAGCTCCATGATTAATATATATAGCTCGTACATATTATAAAATAATAAAATAATAAATAAATATTAAATAATTGAGAAACCAATAACTTACCTAAGATTGATAACTTATTTGTAAAGATTTTAATATTCCAGGATTAATATATATAGCTCGTATATTAATATGTTATAATGACATGTGTATACCAAAATATGTTGTAATGATCTATCTAAGTATATAATTAACATATATGTATTTTATATGATATATAGTTTAATTTAAACAATACTAAAAAATATATATATATATATATATATATATATATATATATATATATATATATATATATATATATATATATTTAATCTGAATTTATATTAAATGATACTTAATATTCATATGATATTATGATCATTTGTATCTTTTTATAACAAAAAAAAAATAAAAACATTTTTCACAAAATTTTGATTGTAATGCTTTTACTGTTTTAGTAATTTATAGTTGTATTTAAAAAAATCATAATATAACATGTAAGAATTTTTTTTTAGATTTTTATTATATGGTTAATGTGATTGTTTAATTTTTTAATAATATAAATTAAAAAAATGATGAAGAATACAAAATATATTATCATATCTTTATTATTCAAAACATTAATTGTCACATATATGTTAATCATATTAGGTAATTTTGTAGCTTTTATTTAAGGAAAGAATATAAAAAATCTTTTTATGCACTACTAATCAATATGAATGTTAATTTAATAAAAGTATAATCTATAATTAGATGGACCAACTTTTTTCTAAGAATTCTGAGAATTATTCTCGTGATGACACGTGACTACACTTAAAAGTTATAATGCTCCAGGATTAATATATAGGGGATAACTCGTATATTAATATGTTATAATGACATGTGTGTACCAAAATATGTTGTAATGATCCATCTAAGTATATAATTAACATATATGTATTTTATATGATATATAGTTTAATTTAGACATATTAAAGTATATATATATATATATATATATATATATATATATATATATATATATATATATTTAATCTGAATTTATATTAAATGATACTTAATATTCATATGATATTATGATCATTTGTATCTTTTTATAACAAAAAAATAAAAACATTGTTCACAAAATTTTGATTGTAATGTTTTTACTGTTTTAATAATTTATAGTTGTTTTAAAAAATCATAATATAACATGTAAGATTTTTTTTTAGATTTTTATTATATGGTAAATGTGATTGTTTAATTTTTTAATAATATAAATTAAAAAAAAATGATGAAGATTACAAAATATATTATCAAATCTTTATTATTCAAAACATTAATTGTCACATATATGTTAATCAAATTAGGTAATTCTGTAGCTTTTATTTAAGGAAAGAATGTAAAATATCCTTTTATGCACTACTAATCAATGTGAATGTTAATTTAATAAAAGTATAATCTATAATTAGATGGACCAATTTTTTTCTAAGGATTCTCAGAATCATTCTGGTGATGACACGTGGCTACACTTAAAAGTTATAATGCTCCAGGATTAATATTTAGGGGATAATACCAAGCTTCCAGCGTTTTTTTTTTCGAAATTGTAGATAATTAACCAGAAATATACAGCCCACACACAAACACTAAACAGACGCAGTTGATAATCAGTGTCAGAACATCCTCTTTTTGAAGCCTTAGCCTGTATATTGACCAATGTTTTCACCTCCACGCAGGGCCGTGACTGAGTGGAAGCAAGTAAAACATCTGTTTGGGCTTAATATTAGATTAAATAATTAAAGGGCCAATAATTGTACAAATTCTTTGCTGGGTCACTTGGTTTTAAGAGTATTATGTTTTCTAAAAGGTGAAAGGTTCAATTTTTCTTCAAATCACATATACATACAAAAAAAAATTTACAGTAAAAAGTCATATAACTATTTTTTTGCTTGGGCCCATGTAACTTCAGGCACGGCCCTGCCTCCACGAATGTGTTATGTAATGAAAACATTTGTTTAGCCAAAATTACGTTCACTAATGATTAGAAACATGAGTACATGACGTACCCTAAATAATTCTCCAAATTCCTATTTAATTATTACTTATTTACATACACACCCCAAATCTTTCCAACAGTTATTAATATAACCCTTCAATTATTGAAATATACAATTTTATATTGTTCTCTGGAATCTCTTCTTCTTAAAAGCAGAACACCACAAATATATCGCCACTTGTTCACTATATCCTCTTCATCCAATTAAAATAACACATTCACCACAACCCCGTGATGACCTGATCATCCTCTGTATTCCTTCTTCCTCCTCACTATCTTAAAAGGTGAAACCTTTTTTTTTTTTGTTTCTCTATTAGTTTTTGTTTTGTATGGTTGATAAAAAAACTGAAGTCAACAAAGTCTGTAAACCATTTTTTGGGTTTCCTAAATATAAAAAATGGGAAATAATAACATTTTTCTCTGATTTTTCAATGTATGGAGTTATTTAGATTCAAGTTATCCTCAAAACAGAGCACGTCGTCTGAAACCGATCATCATCAATTCGGGGTTTTAATCCCTAGATACGGTAGGAAGTATCGATCATTGAGCTTTGATTCGGGTCTCCTCTTGATTGTTAATCAGAGATTCGAGTCTCCGACAAGGTTGGTTATGGCAACCTCTGCCTTAAACTCCGACCGGAAGATCGTTACCGGTTCCGCCGGTTATGTTCTTGAAGACGTTCCTCATTTCTCCGATTACTTCCCAAATCATCCTGTACGTTCGTTAACTCTTTTAAATCGAAATGTTGGGTTATGAAAATGCGAGCGGGAAATAAAGTCTGAAACTTTATGAGATGTTTTTTTGCTTTAAAAGTTTTCTGTTTTGAAAATTTGTAACGTTTTTCTTGTGATGGTTTCAGACATATCCAAATCCATTACAGGACAACGCTGCTTACTCTGTTGTTAAGTAAGTGGACCGTTTGGTTTTGACAAAGTTCGTTACTTTTTTTCCCTCGTAATTGAATCAATAGCTTATCCGGTTTATAAATGTGTAATCTTTAGCCGATGTGTGTTGTTTTCAGGCAGTACTTCGTTGATGAGGATGACACGGTTCCTCAAAAGGTAAGGAAAAGCTCTCTCCTTTAGCCATTTATTTGTTTCTCTATATTTAATGAAGATTTGTGTTTCGCTTTGTTGCAGATAGTTGTTCATCCTGATAGTCCAAGAGGAACACATTTCCGCAGAGCAGGACCACGTCAAAGGGTATCTTTGTGTTCTTATATCCTCAGGAGTCTAAAGCTTGGGGTGATGAGTGTTGATGGAAGTTGTTGCATACGCAGGTTTACTTTGATTCGGATGATGTTGTTGCTTGCATTGTTACATGTGGTGGTTTGTGTCCAGGGCTTAATACTGTGATCAGAGAGATAGTTTGTGGATTATCTTATATGTATGGTGTCAAGAAAATCCTTGGTATTGATGTAAGTCCCCTCGCTTTAATCACCATTGCTCTCAAAATTTTTAACTGAAAATGTATAATTATGTGATCTGTTGTGGTTTCCAGGGAGGTTACAGAGGATTTTACGCTAGGAACACGATTGAATTGGACTTAAAAACAGTGAATGACATTCATAAACGTGGAGGAACCATCCTTGGGACTTCAAGAGGCGGTCATAACACCACCAAGATAGTTGATAGTATTCAAGATCGTGGGATTAACCAGGTTTTTTGATTTTACTAACTTCATCAACCGAGATATAGTTGAAACTAAGTCTGCTATTGGGACTTGTCCAGGTTTATATAATCGGTGGAGATGGAACACAGAAAGGAGCAGCTGCTATATTCGAGGTAGGGCAAAAACTTTGTTCTGATGCAATACATTGGTTAATGAACTATCTTGTCTCTGCAGGAGATTAGGAGACGTGGACTCAAAGTTGCTGTTGCAGGGATCCCCAAAACAATCGACAATGACATCCCTGTAAATCTCTATTAGTTCCCTTATGGTTTGAATGTTTTGATTATTGTATCTTATGGCTGTTCAAGATAGTGACTGTTTATTTGTTCTTGAATACAGATTATTGATAGATCGTTCGGGTTTGACACAGCTGTAGAAGAGGCTCAACGTGCTATTAACGCAGCTCATGTCGAAGCTACAAGCTTTGAGAATGGTATTGGTCTTGTGAAGTTAATGGGACGTTATAGTGGTAAGCTGTTTTGCTATTATGAGGTGGTTTTACTGATATTTTAGTTGAGATGTTTAACGAGGTTTTTTGCAGGATTCATTGCAATGTATGCAACACTAGCCAGCCGAGATGTGGACTGTTGCTTGATCCCAGAATCTCCATTTTTTCTTGAAGGCAAAGGCGGTCTTTTTGAGTTTATTGATAAACGTCTAAAAGAGAATGGTCACATGGTGATTGTGATCGCAGAAGGTGCTGGACAAGATCTGTTGTCTGAAAGCAATGAACAGTCCACAACTCTCAAAGATGCCTCTGGGAACAAACTTCTACAAGACGTTGGCCTTTGGATCTCCCAACGGATCAAGGTGAACTTTATTGAATTTCTTGAGGAAAAGACCAAGAAACTGATATGTTTTGCTTCTCTCTTCTTCTTTTGCAGGATCATTTTGCCAAGAAGATGACCCTAAACCTCAAGTACATAGGTATATACATATATATCTTTTGCTTTTCCTTGTCTGTGCTGAAAATGATAGATTGTTTGGTTTCTATCAGATCCAACTTACATGATAAGGGCTGTTCCGAGCAATGCATCAGACAATGTATGCTGCACGCTATTAGCTCAAAGCGCGGTTCATGGAGTGATGGCCGGTTACAATGGCTTCACTGTTGGCCTTGTCAATGGCAGACATACTTACATTCCCTTCTATGTAAGTCTCAGAGCACCAAATCTTTTCAAACCAAACATATATTATCAAATGCTTATTTTGAATCAGCCTGGGAGCTTCTCTTACATTCCTAACGATAATGGTTTGAATATTGTGTAGAGGATCACTGAGAAACAGAACAAGGTGGTGATCACTGACAGAATGTGGGCAAGGCTTTTGTCTTCCACAAACCAGCCTAGTTTCATGAAGCACGATGATAACCACGAGCCAAACCATTCAGGTGGTGAAGCAGGTGCCATGAACTGGTGAAACAACTCAGTCTGAAAACATTTGTCAGATCTTTGTTTGAAAAGAAAGTAAGGTTTCTTTATTTTGATAGAGGCTTAAGCAAAGAGAAGATATAGACATTACCTCCTTGGAGAGAGTTCATACAATTATAATTGTGATAATAATGTAATCAACTTAATGGGTTGATCTTGTTCTTACCAAACTGTAATTTACACTTTCATAATAACAAATCTATAAGGAAACGTTTTGGTTCAACTTCTGCACATCTTGCTTATTAGACTTTACATCCCATGATAGGTGAAGGGACTTGAATGAGAATATTAATAAATCAAACTGCAGCTGGCTTTCCATCTTTACGAGGATCACTAACTGCAGTCAGTAATCCCTTGAATGGTTTTGCTTTCTTAATAGAATCTTTACCAAGTTTCCTTCCAAGTTCAATGATCATCTCTTCTTCTTCTTCTTCCTTGAAACTCTGAACAATAAGTTGAACAATAGCTCCTCCACCTGACATCTCCTCCAGTTCATGCCCCTTCTCTTCCAGAAACATCTTGCTATCTTTAGTAACTCCTATGTGATCCCCGTTAATCGCAGTGAAGTTCTCATATCGAACAACATTCGGTATTAACTTCAACCAATCAACAACCAAAAAACTGTTATTACTTCATCTGTATGTTGGTAAACAACAATCATAATATGCATTTTGTTTACCTGATGGTAAACTCTTGCACTCGCTACAGCTTCTAAAGGTTTCATCTTCAACACAAAGCAGTTAAGGAAAACTTGAATCACTGCCGCAATTATATTCGTTCCTCCACTTCCTCCAAGCACCGCCACCAACTCACCCTCCTGCACGTGCGTGTGTGAGTTTATAGATGACAAGAACACATAAAGAATCGTTGATGCTTCACCTTTGTAATAACGAGAGGTGTCATGGAAGACAATGGTCTTTTGTTAGGTTCAATGAAGTTAGTAGGTGCAGGAGGGAGATGATCAGGAGTGATCTCAGGTACAGAGAAATCATCCATCTCGTTGTTGAGTAATATCCCAGTGGAAGGAGACAAAACTCCAGCACCAAAAGGGTAGTTCACGGTCGTTGTCATAGAGACACTGTTTCTATCAGCATCCACTATGCAGAAATGACTTGTCCCTTGGTCTCTGAGCTGACTCCAACGGTTCATATAGTACTCGGGAGGGAACGTAGTGTTGTCCAGGATCCTCTTTCGTATCTCTTCAGCACGTGGCTTGGAGAGCATTTGGTTCATAGCGTTTGTTACGTTAACAAACTCAGGGTCTCCAAGATCCATACGAGCAGCTAACATATGTTTCATTGCTTCTATCAAACGGTGCAGACCAAGATCTTTGCCCGAAGCAGTGTATAAGTCCGAGTAGCTGTCTAAGATGTTGATAACCATCGGGAAACCAACTGTTCCGCTCGAAGGAGGTGGCATTCCATGAATAGTATATCCCATAACATCCACAGACATTGCATCCGTTACTCGAACTTTATAGCTTTTTAGATCATCCATTGTCATGATCCCTCCCATCATTCTCACGTCGTTAACAAGCTTCTCACCTACTGTCCCGTTGTAGAACGCCTCCGGTCCTAGCTCGGAGATCGTCTCTAGACTCCGAGCTAGTTGCCGGTTATAGCAAGTCTCACCTGGTTTCAAAACTTGTCCGTTTCTTGAGAAGACATTCCGTAAGCCTTTGTCTTTAAGTATCTTCGAAGAGTGGGTTGATAAGGCACGTCCTAGATACGGAGCCACAATGAAACCGTCTCGTGCTAGCTTGATTGCTGGCTTGAAAAGTGGTTTCCATGGAAGACGGCCGTAACGTTTCCAAGCCTCGTGAAGTCCTGCTAACTCTCCAGGGACTCCCATTGACAATGCGCCAATGGATTTCGCGTTTGCATCGTTCTTGTACATATCCTGCATCATCAGTTCACAAGCTAACACACATTATATCCAAGAAAACTTGTGTTAGTACAAAACGGTGTTCTAAAAATTGGTCTAGGCAGCACTTAGATATCCGGTTAGCGCGCTTAGACGGCTAGTCAGTCTAATCAGTCTAGGTGGCGCTTAGTTCAGCCGGATCTAAATGAAACGATTATCTTAGACTGATTTTTTCCAAAGTTCTTTAAAAAATCAGTCTAGTCATCCGCCTAATCAATAATCTCGGCTAAGTATCAACTAGCATTTCTTGAACATTGGTATGAAAGATAGAAAGGTTTGTTACCTTGGAAGCAGCTAATGGAGCGGTTTCTCTCATGTCAAAAGCCTCAGATTTGGAATCTTCCGACGAGCTAACGATCAAGAACGATCCACCACCGATGCCACTAGCCATCGGATTAACAACACCGACGCATAAGGTAGTAGCCACGGCGGCGTCCACCGCGTGACCGCCTTTTCTGAGAAAAGAAGCGCCAATCTCCGAGCAGCGACCGTCGTCAGCAGCGACAACACCGTTCTCTGATTGGATCGCGTCACCAAGAGTTTCATGGCTAAGAATGTAACTATTTGTTGCATGTCTTGACAACCAAAGTGTTATGTTGTCACTAAAGCAGTAAAAACCTATACAGAATCAAAGTGACTTCACGTTTTGTTACAGTTGTAAAAGTCAACGGCTATTCAAAAGATAGTGTAGTAATAGGGGTGGGTCTAGATCCATTACTACCATAATTTTTACTATTTGTGATTTACTTCTTATTTTTTTAATTTTAAATATATCAGATTTTCCGATTTATTTTAACTAAAAATACGGATATTCAATTTTTCGGATATCGAAAAAGTTAATGGATATTTGCAAATATTTTCAAATATATATGGATATCCACTTTGTTTAATACAAGTAAATCTAGAAAAACTTTTATTTATTTTTTAAAATATCTTTTACACAATTAAAATAAAAAGTAAAGTTAATGAAACTATATGTTTCATAAATTTTTAAAATTAATAAAATTTTCTTATAGAATATTTTTTAAGAAAAATTATAGTTTTCTACGATGATTTTCTATTTTTATTAATTTAATATTTTTATATGTTATTTATAAAATAAATCAATAAAATTATATGTTAAACTAATGAACGTATAAGATCATACATTTAAAACTATATATTTAATTATAGATATATATTTCTATTTGCATAATAGACGGAGCGGAACGGATATTCATCTCTAATTTTTTAATATTTGTGATTTATTTTGTTTTTAATGGATATTAATTTTTAATATTTGATTTGCTTTAAAAACTTACGGATATTCAGATTTTTCGAAACGAATAACGAATCGAATTAAATTTAACGAATAAAATTTACGGGCCCTAGTAGTAAGCTGGTTGTGTGAGATCATACCTGAAGTTGCCAGAAAAAGAATCAAAACCAGAGAAAGAGTAAGCGTCAGGTTTCTTCTCTGTTTCTTGGTTTCTCCAACTTTTACTTGGTTGATTGCTAGAAGAGGGTCGGCTAGGATCTTCTGACCCATCTTTGAACTCTGTCTCTTCCCCCTTTCGATCTTAGCACAGAGAGAGAGAATCCACCAAGAGAGTTAGCGTGAACAGCGAGTTTGGATTCCACTTGGGTCTTTCATTTATTTAAGAGTTAATGTTTCTAAGTTGGTAGTGAATGATTGGGTGTCTCTTTTTTCCTTTTTTTTTTTGTCAAGTAAGTTTGGTGGTGATTTTTATATTTGTAAGAGCATATTTATTGGGGGCTCTTAGCGGGTGAAACCCACTAATTCGTCCAAACAAAATCCCTTAAATCCTTTAAATAAGGTCATGATTAACTCGGATCTCTTAAGGTGGGGTTCTTAACGTAAAATTTGTCTTTTTAATTTTATTTTTTTTATATTTTTCCCGTTAAGAGACGGCTCTTATGGTTCTTATTTAAGAGACGGTTCTTAGATTTTTTTAGTTAAAAGCTAAGATACATCTCTTAGAAAAGCTAAAAACTTCATCTTAAGAGACTCCGGTTAATCCTACTCTAAAGAACCTATTTACCAAGTCCCTTGCACTGTTCGCGGATCTACTGACACGTGGCGACCCGCGATTGGTGCTTTTAGTTAAAAAAAAAAAAAAAAAGGCAAAAGACCCCTCTAGGGGTCCTATGAGGAACAAAATTATTATATTAATATTATATCCACTTGGGCTCAACATGGTATAATTCTAAGAACTTTTCGTAATGGCCCAACATGTTTTACTTACAGCCCATGTTTAAAATTTATTTTGTTATGTTGGCTATAGCCCACCTCTTGTTACATATTTTTTTTACCCCAAGTATTGTGGGTCTCATTAGGCCTCTAAAAATCTGGGACGGACTCTAGCTTGAATTAATAAAACCTCTCTTCATGTTTTATTACTCTTTAGGTTCTTGTTTTCTTTTCTCACTTCCTCTCAATTCATTACGTTTCCCTTGCAATTTTTGTCTTTTCTTATTATTCTTATTTGATAATACATTATAAATGGTCTGGTTCTTTACTACTTTTCCATGATGGTGCAAAACTTACTGTTTTCACTTAGATAGATCAGTTTTAAACGACAAAAACGTTTATAGGGGCCACCGTCCAACCTATGATGAAAAATTATAACTTGGTATTATCACTTGAAGTGAATGAAAAAGACATGATTTGGTCCATTTAATTGAGTGCTTTATTCTTTTTAGAGTTTAACACAAGAAGTTACATAATTTGTGAGCGGTGTTAAAAAAAGAAACATAATTTCTGGGTGGAAGGTGGGTGTTTGCGGTTTCTTAGGTGTGAGTCGTGTGATAAATATATATACTTGCATTCAGCTTTTTAGGATCTGACACAAAGGATTTTTTTTTTTGAAAAAGGATTTGAAACACTAAAAGTGATATAATTTTTAATATCTTTATCATTTTTAATAAATTTCAGAAATTTTAATAGTGGTTTAAATTTGCATAAATATTAACAAAACTAATACCTGAAAAACAAAACTAGACCATCTCCAATTTATTTCTTATATTTTTCTCTGAAATAGAAGAATAGTTAAAAATAAGCTTTTTTCCAAATGTAATACTTCTGCTATATAATTTTATATTTAAATAACATGTTTTACATTTTTTTCTAAAATTAATAAAATCTTTGATAAACCATGCATTAGATCAAAACTCTTTCTATAATAATTTCTTTTTATTTTAAAAGAAAATGTAGAAACGGTTAAGACTTTCTTACACAACTATGATATCCATTAAATTTGATAAAATATAGAATGACGCATCTTAAAAATATATAGAGTGTAATTAGATAGTGATTTTAAAGTAAATATTTACTCTAAATGTCAATTTACTCTACATTTCATTATAAATTTGCCAAGCAAGTGGAATATAGGTTTTTAACATTATTCTAGTCATTATTTAAAAGGAGAAAAATAGACAAGTCATTTTTACTTTGCAATTTGTTAGAGTAAACATTTTTTGGTACAATAAATTGATATTTTCACTTTTTCGCCTTTTTCTTTTACTCCATTTTACTCTAATATATCTAATCACAAGGCGAAACAAATCAATTACTTTTTGTCAGTCAATAACAAGTAACAAGTTTGAGTAATCCGCTTCACACGGCTCCAACAGTAAACCAAATGTTATGCAGCTCAAATATCGCACCACAGTAAATACTCATAAGATATTGGAGTCACGTCGATGTTTTCACGTGGCAATATCTTAGCCAAAGGTCCAGCTTCTCCATGTGTTGTGTCACTGTTAATGGACACGTTAAAGTGGTCAAAGGCCAAAAATGATTCATCCACGTATATTTCTCCGTACAAATTTGTGAATAAGATCTTGTAATTTTATTTCTGACGGGACGTGGACAGTGAACAGTGTCTTTACGATCAAAGGACTGCGAACAAGGACACGTGCCGTGAGAATAAGACACCTGGTCACCGTTGTGAACGGTGTCACGTGACTTTGAGGCAGATCATGTGATCCTTTTATGTTGAGATTTCATCCCTATTAGGTATTAGAGAATCTGACAGATTGAAGTATTTTCCAGTTAAAGTAATTTTGCTTATTGAAGACTTTACTTTAAAAATATTCGGATTCGGTTGACATGTTATGTTATTCAATTTATATACGTGTTTAGAGAGATTTTACTTTTATTTAGAGCGTTTTATTCGGAATTTTTTGTTCTTGTACATTTTTTTCATTATATATACTTTTCTGATATTGTAGATATAATGTTAATGATAATATATGATAGATTATTAAAAATTTCATAATTTTATAACATTTATTAACAATTATTTAATTTAGCTAAAAACCGTGATTTAAGAAACTCATAGCAGGTTAATTTTCAGAAAATACTACTAACCTAGGGTTATTTTCACATACATCCATGATCAAAATGGGGGTAGATTTGTTATGACAGAAAATTTAGAAAATAATTGGAATTAGTGGATAAGATCAAGAATTGGTGATTATAGTAAAATAATCAAAGAGGAATAAAAGGGATCACGTAGTAGTCATGATCGTGGGATAGATATTTACTCAATTTATTAATTGTTTGGTGGAATCATGTAAGAAAGTATTCTAAAATAATCATATTAAATTTAAGCGTAATGAACGGTCGAGATGGATGGGACATGCATGCATGATCCCTCATGCTTCCTTAAGAGGTGGCATTCTTATCAAGAGATTTGGACGCGCGTACGTATACATTCTTTACGTACATCACATGCATAAGCTCCGTTACACTATAAAAAGATCAGAGAAGACATAGAATTGGCATTTCATTTAGAAGATTTAATTGTTACTCTTTTCGTCAACGATAGGTTAAATCGTGTGACGCAAACTACCTGTGATTTGTATCTCATGCCAGTAGCGTACTATGCCCTAATAAACTTATGATCTAATGGAGTTAAATGGAAAAAAAATGAGTAATGAAAAAGCAAGGCGAGAAAGAAAAAATGAGTAACTAAACGAAGCAATACGAGAGCAAAATCATGTCGAAATCTTGGACAGAAACAATCGAACTATGTGATTGAAGTGATGTGTCATATATTCTAATAAAAACAATAATCGTAGTTCTGGAAGTTTTGGAGTTTTCATAACTATACATCGAAGTTTATGTGATATCAATGATTTTTGCCAAAAAAATAACAGCAAGGTAATGATACTGACAAATAAAAGGGACAGTGGTTAATGCTTTGGAATAGTATATACTGGCTTCGATAGATGACATATAATATTAAAGTTGGGTTACGATTTGTAATTCGATGTAATTTATAATAAAATTATGTGATAAAACTGCAAATTTATGTGATAAGTAGTTTACTGTAAAATTTAATAGTTACCATTTTATTAAAACTTACGACTTGTAACCTTTTGATGTAAAATATGCAGTACGTGTTTTCAATAAAAGAATTGAATATAATATATATATATATAATCATTAAGATATTTTAATAATTAATAAATAAATATTATTTTAAATTAGTATAAATATATGATTTTTTTATATATGTTATTCTATATATTCAGTGCATTTATCTCTTTCATATATAGAATTTGTGAATGATATCTTAAAAGTTATCAAATACAATTTATACTTAAGATTTTGTATAGTAATTAGTTAAAAGTTTGAATAATTCAAAAGTAGGAACAAGAAAGTCATAAAATCTTTGACTAGCACAAAAGAAGGTAGCATAATTAACAGTTTCAAACAAAAATAAATTTAGGTATTGCTATAATTGTAGAATTATGACCATCGATGATAACATTTAAAATTTACAAGCAAAGCAACATTGACAAACGTAGAGACATGGAAATTTTCTGAAAATTCATTATTTTCATCTTTACTTTTAGACATAAAATCAATTAAATTTATAACTCAACTGCTAAAACAAAGAATTTTGATTAAAGTTGGTTTAAGTTTTGTGTTAATTTTTTTACAAAGGATAAGTCAAAGTTGTAACTTAGTTACAACACATTTTAAATATAATCTAAAATAATAGTGGTGAAAATAGTATTGGGTTGTATTGTCAAGATGCTCGGTGATAAAGATATACATCAAATTGGTTTATAAAATAATGGAAGACAAATGATGTTTAAGAAACAAAAGAAAAAGTAAAAGTAATAAATTGACATCTTAAAATCATTTTCAAAAAAAAAATTGACATCTTAAAACTTGTGGCTGAGATTTCACACTGTGGAGTGTTTTTGGGGTCGCATGGTTTCTTTTTCAAACTTTACATCATGTTCAACTTAATAATGGCAACCAATATTTAGTTCAACCGGTAAAAAAAAAACAATTTTGGTTCAAACAATTTCCACTCATTATCAAACTAGTACATTTTTGTTTGGTAGTAACAAATAAAAAAAATCGAAAATTCAAGTGAGAACAATGAATATCTGCCCAAAAATAAGAACTCAAAATCTCTATTCTCTTCTTTACAAAGAAATTCGATTTAACGTGAAACGAAAACATACTTTTAGTAATTATTTAAAAAGTATGTATTGTGTTTATACCCCAAAAAGGGTTCATTTTGGCTTAAAGAAGTCATACGGAAACCAAAACCAAAATTAAATTTAACCACGTAACTGAATGCGAAAGGTGGTGATAAATATCGCGTCGGCTAACTGGTAAATCAGCGAAAAATACAATCTGCTTCTTTATTTTTTGGTAACATGTTAAATCTGAATTTATTTTATTGCATTAACTTGGTTTTCCACATATAAAAGGATGTATTAAGGTTTCTGTGTTGAATAATTTAGTCATAAAAAATTAGGAAACGAGAAGATGAGTGACAAAGTGAGAGACTGGTCCCTCAAAAATTTCACTAAGAAAATTACAATCTTTTTACCATTTCTTTGCTGTTGTCATTTAAGTCGCATACAGTTATTTATCCACACACATGGGTTAACAGAAAATTCTTTGATCGGTCAATTGTTTTAAAGATGACTAGTCCCCATTCTCGTGTCTATATATATAAGCGCAGCCATTGCAAACTATACTTGGAAGAAATAGATCCTCCACATCTATATTCGTTAAAAAGGAAGTCCATTTTACATTTTATGTTTGGTCTTGTACACTTGTACATTTTTAGTTGACAACCGTCAAAACTCTAGCTAACAAAGAGTTGAATTGTTTTTAAGGTAAGATATCAAGAAAATCAAAATTTATACTATTATTCATGTAATCTTAGTTAGAGACATTTCTTTGTAAATGACATAGCATTCTTTTAAAACTGTTTTCCATTGTTATTGTTGTTGTTTTTCTGAAGATGGGAATTTGATGAATAAAGTGTCATCGATGGTAAATAAATAATCGTAACCATACCATTCTCACATGTGCTGTTAATAGTTGGGGTGTCGTTACCTCCCCCACTCCCATGCCTAGTTTGGTACACTGATTTTAAATATATATTACCCATCTCCTAGAGTGGGATTAAAATAAGTTTGCTACCTACTTGGCTACTTTTGGTAGATGTTTGATGTTTGGCTAATCTGCAGTTTTATATGCAGGTAGTTGTTGATCTTATATATTATTGCACCGGGTAACAAGGATAAAGTTTCTTACAACATTTAATGCACACAAAAATATATAGTCGAGAGAACTATCAAGTTTGTTAAATAGATTCGATTACTAAAGTTCATTAGCTCAACTAGAAAAATCTTTGAGTATTATATCATAGGTTTTTAGTTCGAGTAATCAGAGACAACATAATGTAGTTTTGAGTTTAAAGATTAAGGACTTCGACTCCAAACATCCTAGTATTCAAAAAATAAAAATTTGACTTGCGAAATTTATTTAATATATCTGCAGAAAAATTCAGCTTAGAATTGAGATATAATTACATATTTTACATAAGAAGTGATATTTGGTTTTTATTTGGATGGTTCATAAGCACTAATGTACAATACGTTTGACGTATAGTATAGTTTACCCATTACTTATGTTTACAAGAAAAAAATTGCTTGATTGTGTAATGACTCTTTTTTTTTTTTTTTAAGATACGTGGTAGAAGAGCAGACTATTTATTCTTTGAGCAAAGTTTCCATTAAAGTATCAGACAAAAGGTAAGGCTGCCAAAGATGTGAATGTCGGGTAAACATCTAAGCGAGTTAGAAATCATCTGTATAAGTTTTTGAAGTCCGTCTTTTGATTGGGTTGTGTTTGCAAGTTGAGAGAGGGAAGGTATTAATCTTTTAAAGAAGCATTAATGGTTGAATCTGTATCTCTATGGTCCCTTCAATCAATTTTTTTACTTCCTTTTATTTACTCTCTCCGTTTCATAATAAGTGTCGTAGAAGTATTTTTGTTACAAAATAAGTGTCGTTTTTGACTTTCGATGCAAAATTTATTAATTTTATGTTGCAGTTTATTCTTCTATTGATTGAAATATGGTTAGGTGTATAGGTAATTGTGTGTTTTATATAAAAAATATGTAAAATTAATTGTTTTCTTAATCCGTGTGTAAAAACCTAAAGTGACACTTATAATGAAACGGAGGGAGTATAAGTTAGTGCATATTTGAATTTCTTTTCTTGTACATGTTTTAAATTATAACTACGACATTAACGATGTTTGGGTCCATACATACACGAATCTTTAACCGGTTCAGTGATTATTAAAAACGAAGACGTTGTGTTGTGTTGTGTGTCTACATCTTACTATCTTCCAAATAAAGATAACAAATAATTGCTCGTTGAATCCGTATGAGCTACACGTTTTTTAGATATTTTGCAACTTCTCTTCTTCGTTAGAACTTAGGAATTATGTTTTCAAACTGAACTCTGGAACACTCTTTTATATTAATATTATTATACATATATGTAACTTTTTATTAGAATCAAAAACACGTGTATCAGAGAGGAAGCACGTGTACTGTAATTTTTATGGAAGCAATAAGTAATTTCTCTAGCTGTGTTTAATTTTTTTTAAACTCTTTACCATCTTAAGCATGTATCGTTATATTGGCCTTTTTTTAACGAAACACTAAACCCTAAGAGGCTAAGACATAACATTTAAATTGAATTAAGATAAAAATATATTATGTTTCATAAAATCAGATTTTTAATGTTTCCGCACATATTAAAAAAACAGATTAAATCGTTATAATAAATATGTTTTTGTAAATTTTAATCAATAATAATTCAATAAAATCAATTATTTTAAAAAAATTGCCTTTTTTCAAAGAAAACAGAAAAGTATATATTTGTAAAACAATTTTTTCTAAAAAGATTATTTTAATGGAACTGAGAATATTTGTATAATTATACTAGTTTTGTTAAGATAAATACTAGTTTTTTTTCTTTAAATAAATACTAGTTGTTAGAGTAAAAAAAAAAAGAGAAAACTCATAGAAAAAGAAAAAGAAAAGAAAAGATAGATGAGAGGTCGATTTGTGTGTTTGAGGGATATGGAATTGCTTCCAGTTTTAGCAAAGAAACATATATGTTTTTCCTCTTTAATGCCTTTGAACGTTATTCCAAATCTGTTCCAACATGTCTTCTTCACCCGACACATTTCTTATCCATTTCTATTTTTGTTATAACCATCTCTCAAAAATTGGTGCTCAAATCTATACTTTTGAGAATTATATATGATAAATTAAGTTTTTAAAACATATTAAAATTGCTCTTTTTGTTGAGATATATCGCCTGATAAGTGATGCATTGTTTTTACGGTAATATCCTACAATAACAAAATGTAATAATTTAGATGAAATTAGCGTAATATTTAATTAACCAAAATATCAGAAGAATATAATTTAATGTTATTTCTAAACGAGATTTTATATTCAAATCAAATTGTGAATAAAATGCAACATATATCTCTGGGATTGAGATTATTATGCAACGGATCAACAAATAAATTAAATAAAATTATATCTTAGGATAGTATTGAGACGATTATTATGCAATGGGTATATAATAGTATAATTAATTAACAAAATTCGGATTATCTAGTTTTGTCGTCATGCAGCGTATTTAAAACTCAACTGACTTCAGAAGACAACCATATTTCCGAATGAATCTAAATAAATCTTAAAGAGTCAATACATTCACGGGCCGGTTAAGTAGAATACGTCAAGGTCATTTACATGAACGTCCACCTCATGAAAAATCCAGATAAGTCTACCGCGTGGATAACTCTGAAGCCGCTGTTACACACGTGTACCTCACAGCCACGTAACGGTAACGTTTTTAACTTATCTTTTAACAGCAGTAGAAACTAGAAAGGCAGCTCCTAGTCTTAGGGTGATAGTGTTAACCATGGTTAAAAATATATAACCAAACCACAGTTAAGTGCTTCTTCTACATAAAGGTTTTGCCGGGATATATCAAACAACAGCAACCAGAAAGCAAAAAACAAAAAAAAAAACTTCAGAGAAAGACGACGACGAGTGTGATTAAGATGATGATCGGAGATACTCGACGGACTTATCCGACGGTGGAGATTCCAACATGGCCGGTGTCTGAAGATTTTACGGCGGGGGAGGTTTTTTCTCCGATGATGAACAGTCCAGATTGCAGCATGCTTGAAGCTTTGGCGGCGTTGCAGCGTTACTTACCGTCTAACGAACCGGACCCGGATTCGGACCCGGATCTATTCGGTCCGGACTCTCCTATCGACGCGTACTCCTGTGACCATTTCCGCATGTACGACTTCAAAGTCCGGAGGTGTGCTCGCGGCCGGAGCCACGACTGGACGGAGTGTCCGTACGCTCATCCCGGAGAAAAGGCTCGCCGGAGAGATCCGAGGAAGTACAGTTACTCCGGGACGGCTTGTCCCGACTTCCGTAAAGGCGGTTGCGTGAAAGGAGACTCGTGCGAGTTCGCTCACGGTGTTTTCGAGTGTTGGCTTCATCCCGCTCGTTACCGGACTCAGCCGTGTAAAGACGGCGGTAACTGTCGCCGGAGAGTTTGTTTCTTTGCTCACTCGCCGGATCAGCTTAGGTATCTCCCGAATCGGAGCCCTGATCGTGTGGATTCCTTCGACGTTTCGTCTCCGATTCGTCATTCCTGCACCAGAGCGTTTCAGCTGTCTATTTCGCCGGTTTCCGGTTCGCCGCCGGTGAGTCCAAGAGCTGACTCGGGGTCTCAGTCGCTGAGTCGTTCACTCGGGTCTAACTCTGTAAACGACGTCGTGGCTTCGTTTAGGAATTTACAGTTCGAGAAGGTTAAATCATTTCCTCAGTCTTACAACAATCCGTTACGATGCTACCAATCCGGATTCGGGTCGCCCCGAGGATCCATCTTGGGTCCTGGGTTTCAGAGTCTGCCCACAACCCCAACCCGACCCGGAAATATGGATATTTGGGAGAATGGTTTAGAGGTAGAGCCAGCGATGGAGCGGGTGGTGGAGTCGGGTCGTGAGCTGCGGGCAAAGATGTTTGAGAAACTGAGCAAGGAGAATTGCATGGATCGGGTTGAACCGGATCCGGATAAGAACTCGGGTGAAGCTCCTGATGTAGGGTGGGTTTCCGAGCTGGTGATGTAGGAGGGACAAGATCCGACCCGTACCCGGAGTTCTGAATCGGCTTTTTTCTCGGATCTCTTCTATGGAAAAGAGGAGGAGATCTAGAAGTGTGTTCATATTATTATTATTTTTTTACTAATTTCGCATCATCCGATAATAATATAATTAAATATGGATTTTGGGAGGCTTTTTCTGAGAAGACTTTGGAATCTCGTTTGTATAGATGTGCCTAGGGTTTTAATTACGGATACATTAATATATATTATTAATATTCTATCGTGTTTATTAAGACTATGTTGTTAAATGTAACGCACTTGTTTATTATTTAGTAAATGAATGCTAATTATCTATAATGTTTGCCACAGGTTTTTCTTTATCCAATTATTAATGAGATTATTTAACGATGAATTATCGTTTCAGGAGCTTGACTTTGACTGTGTCTTACATACCTTGAACGGTTCTACATGAAATAAGTAATTTATTTAGTAACCATTAACCAAAGTTAAAAGTTAAAAGTTACTTTAACCAATTAAACACATGTTCAGTGGTGTAACATAAACCTTTGGCGAATCATTGGATTTTGATATTATCCAATACGCTATGGCTGTATCATAGAGAAGAAAATGACATTGACCAATACAAATTTGCAGGATAGCTAAGAAAAGTCCAACTCTGATTAAACCAGTACCATCTTTGCTTTGATGACCGAGCAAAACTAGTTTTTATATATTGAACGATGTACGATGGCCATGGGAGATGGGCAGAGTCACGGTCCAACATTTTATTTTATTTTGCATTTATTTTATATTTTATATTTTGTGTTTTTGTTATTAATGTATAGTTTTAATGTTTTATACTCTCTTCGTTTTTTAATAATTGACGTTTTGGGAGAATTTTTTTGTTCCAAATTATTTGACGTTTTCAATTTTCTCTGTAAAATTTATTACTAATTAATGTTAGATGACCAATGATATTATATCTTCTATTTTATTATTGGTTGAATTGTGGTTAGGTAAATAATTAATGATATTTTTGTTTAAAAATGATAAAAAATTAAATATTTATTAATCTGTTTGCATAATCCTAGAACGTCAAATATAAAAAAACGGAGGGAGTATATAATTAAAATTATCATTTCAAATTATGATGTTATTTCTAAGTTATGATGTTAAAATTAATTAGCAAGGTGTAAAATCTTTACAAAACGAGTAACCCTACTTATTTTTAATTTTTTTTTTCAGGTTATCAGATTTTGTTAACTTGTGATTATTTAGAATATTTGGTATTTGACCTTTGAAATACTCAGTTATACGGCAAAATAGAAATTCAGAATGAATATTTTGTGATATACTCAACTTATTCATGATAGAAATGACATTGTGGGTCCAATGTTTTTTTTTAGTTCATCATCAACTTCATATTATTTCACCGCAATAGATTCAATCACACTTACAAACAAAGTACTCTAGTATCACTTAGCATCACTAGATTGATCCTAAGTTACATGAAATCAAACTTTGTTGTAATTCTAACTCATGAGAATTGAACATTGTGGGTCCAATGTTAGGTATCAGAATTAACATTTTTGAAGAAACAGATATAATTAAATGCAATATGAATGAATGCAGATACAGATGTTGTTATATTGGGGAACGGCCAAATTTGCAATCAAAGAATTACTACACCTGTGTAGGGCGATTAGGCCACAAACTCGAGCCTAATGTCAAAAAGAAGAAACCTAATTATAAAGTCATTTTTGTTATACTAGTTTACTTATTAATGACCGTTTAAATCAATTGTTTTTGCCAAGCCTATGTAGCAGTGTAATCAAGGGGACACTTACCTATATATGTAATATATTTTTGAAAATTTACATATGCTAAGAGCAAGATTAAACTTGGTCTCTTAACTTGAATTCTTAACTTTTTTTTTAATTATTTTTGGGTAAAAAACTGTTTCTTAAATCTCTTATTTAAGAAAAATAAAAAAATTAAGAATCGTCTCTTAACTGAAGCTAAAAACCCTGGTTAAGAGACTCGAGTTAATCATGTTCTAAAATAATTTATTTTTATTCATTTAATATTGGCACTTTCGAGAAAAAATGATGAGTCATACTCTTGAGTTGATAACCTAAGTTATATTTAGTATACAGAATTGAAAAAAAATCTTTATTATATAGAAGCTTATATTTGTTACCACAAATTTACATTATGAGTTAACGTAAACCTATTTGGGTTAATTGAACAGCCAACATTATCGGTGTATACTATTCATCACATTTTGGTCGGTTAAAGTTATCATAAAGTTTCACAAAAGTTTTTTAAAACTTTCAAAAGGAATTTACACGTGTTTCAAAATTTTAACAAATTTTTTGGAATCTTTAGAAAATGTTTTTTGTATAGTACATCTTATTATCAAATATTCAGCCATAATAAGAGTTTTGTGCATCAATGTATTTCTGGTTGTATAACAATTTTTTTAGCTACGTTAATAAGCTATAACAAAAGTCTTTCTAAAAAGATTACAAGTTATTAGCAGCTTTTTATGTTTTGCATCTAAATAGCAGTGTTCATCTTCGACATTAATATATGACTATTTATATATGTAAAATTCAAACCAAAAATTAACATACTAAATTTTAAATCTTATTTTAATATTTTTGTTGAGTTACATGACCTTTTAATCATAAAATCTAGCCTCTTAATTACTAGCGTTTTTAAACCTTCATTGTTGTCTTAAACTTCTCCGAACTCATACACCACCAGTTTATACATCACCATGTCGCAATCACCTTCTTCGTCATTGGAAGCTAGGTCGCAAATGAAAGATGGTATGATATTTTATCAAATAAAAAAAAGTAGATGAATTCATTACTGGAGCAAACTAGAGTAGAGAAAGGGCCAACCAAGCTAAAGAAGGCAATCAAACCAAATTACAAGTTGTATTAATATATGCCTAGATTGTTTTTAATATCGAAATTCTATCTTGTGGAAACAATTCGTTTCATCACAAAGATCAAAAGCATTTACAATTTTTTTTTTAAATTACAATTATTGATGTTTCCTCAGTTACAAAATTTCTTAAACCCAAGAATAAGAAAAACAAATGAATGAATCTTTTAAACATCGAAAAAGAAAATCAAGTCTAAGTTCAAACAAATTACATAAAAAAGAAAAATATTCAAGATAAATGAAAGATCAATTCAAACCTTGATTTATTTCTCACTAACTTGCTGTAAACGTCGGTTTTCATGATTGATCTCTACCGTTAAACGTTTTGTCTTGAGCGGCTCTTCTATATATATAAACCGAAAATAACCAAACAGATGTATCCATTGAACCGGATGCGTAGAAGACGTAACCGGGAGTGCCCATGACGGCAGTCTCTACGTGGTCATCAGGGAAGACCTTAGAAACGCCAAAATCAGCAATCTTGGCTTCCAAGTTATCGTTTAATAGCATGTTTGCTGTTTTAACATCTCTGTGTATTATTGGTGGCCTGCATCCATGGTGCAAATATATTGAGGATATAGACGTCTTCCTCCAATCCTGCAGAGGAAAATAAAGGTTTCACAACCAAATATATTGATCTCTCGGTTTTGGCTAACCTTGTGCCAGCTAAGATCCTCTGCTTTCTCCCTAGAAAGATAATCCTGCAAGTTTCTATCGTCCATGTACCATGCTACGTCCATCATCACAGTATCCAACAAATGAGGCAAGACCGGTTCTGAGCAAAACCAAAAGAAATAATACTTTTAGGCCTCCAAAATTTTAGAAAAATATTATATAGACAAAGATTCCTACAGCGGTTTTTTAGATCCTCAAATTTATAGGAAAAAAATTAGTTGAAATTTTTAATAAATCACATATAACCCTTAAATCTGAGGACCAACCCTAAGTTCCTTTGATGGACTGTCAAAAGAAGGTCTGCCTACAAAACTAGGATTTTTACACAGTTAAATGTCTAAACTATCTGTAATTATTTTCTATGTTCTTTGGATTACCTCGACTTGGAACTCTTTGGAAACACGTGATGATGATGATTATCCTTTAGATTTTCCAAATGAAGAATCGTAGATCATCTTTACAGCAATTTTATAGTCCCATCTTCGAGGGAACCAAGGTAGACTCTTACCAAACCCTCCTTTACCGATCAATTTTTGAAAGTTATTTGTAATGCTAAGAGACTTCACTGTATGTGAAACTTCTCTTCCCTGAAGGCAGGAGTGGTCCTGATCCTTCACTAGCTCCTGCATTGTCTCCGAACCTTCTATTTCCATTAGTTTATGATACATAAGCATTTGCTTCAACTGTTGTATGATATACAACTTGGGATATAGAATTCAGTTAAATTGGTTTATAGTAGTTATGTTTTACTCCAAATTCGAATCTTAGTGACATAAATACTTTATGCCATGTATTTGAGATTAATACAGACTAATTCGGATTAGGGAAAGACCCCAAATTATTAAAAAAAAAAGAGAGATGATTCATCAAAGTCTTAAGCCTTATTAGAGCACACAAAAAACTGAGAAACCATAAACTTTGAGCATCTCAAATCTCTTTTTTGCTCACACACACATACTAATAACGTTTTAAAGCATCTCGGTGGTGGTGGTGTTGACAAAATGGATCTTGATTGCGTAAACAAAACCTTCCTTACGAAACAGCTCGCACAAGACACGATCACCTTTCTTCAGTTCGTTCCTCTCGCATATGCGGCCCCATTTTTTGATACTCACACGCCCATCCTGCCACGTTGCTGCTCTCCCTTCTAGCGTCCCGTGTTCGTTGTTGTCAATGTAACACACGTAATCTTCGAACTTCAGGCAATAGTCTTTCATTACTTGTTTCGGAACCCTCTGCGTTGGTACAAACATACTTAACTCATCAGTAACTTACAAGTTACATTTTAAGAAAAACAATCTATTGGGGGTTCTTACCAGCTCGTATATCCTGTTCTTCACCATTGTCTCAAAACATACATTATTCGGATCATCCAGATACACCTCTGGATTCTTGATTATGGACTCTTGTCAATAAAAAAAAAACATTTTCAAGATAAGTATCTATCACATATATAGGTTAAATAAGGTAAATGATAGAAACCAAGGAAATGAAGTTTACGTCTCTTCCAAGACACTGAACGAGAGCTGTTACTTGTTGACCCAACAATAGAGTTTACTGCTCTGAGCTCTCCTGTCAAGACTCAAGAGACAAACACGGTTTTGTATTAAAATAGAAAGATATGGGTGAAAATGATGTAGTGTGTTTTCATTACCCTTCTTCCTCGAGTTTGTCACTTTTGGGATCACGTCAAGGATTGTGTCTTCGCTAGGAGGAGAATAAGAACTGTCGTCACTCATGCTGTTGGAATCCTCTGACATAAACGATTCCTCAGAATCTACCACAGCAACTCTCTTTTTTCCTGAATAAAAAAAAACACACAACTTGTTGATATAAAAACCAATCAAATGAACGAACCAAAGTGATGAGAAAGGTAATAGTGTGTTTAGACCTTTGTTGCTGGTTCTTGGGACTGTGTTTACTACCTCAGGCTCTGAAGAAGTGTCACTTTTGTTGGCATCCTCTGAGGTCAACCACAAAATCTCAGCATTAAACAGAGCTTCTTTGTATAAAAAGCAATCAAACGAAATGAGTTCAGTGATTAAAAAGGCTAACCAGTGTGGTTAGGACCTTGGTTTCTAGCATTGGGGACAGTCTGGGCCATCTCAGGTTCTGAAGAAGTGTTTGTGTCTTCGCTGCTCAGAGAACAAACACTGTCTTCTTTGTCATCATCATCTAAGGATATAACTTGAGAAACAGCTCTTGCCTCTTTGCATCCACTACTACCATAGATGCTGACCTTGAAATTGCGAGAACCGTCATAAACAAAAGTCATTACGTCTCCATTTCTAAGACGGTTATCCTCCACGAACTTGTCCCACCCTTGTCCAAAATACACCTCATCTCGCCTCTTAATCATAGCCACCTTCCAAAAGCATCCACCACTTCCTTGGAGAAGCGCTGTTTTGGGCAAAACAAGT
This sequence comes from Moricandia moricandioides, assembly GCA_905132885.1. Classification (NCBI taxonomy): domain Eukaryota; kingdom Viridiplantae; phylum Streptophyta; class Magnoliopsida; order Brassicales; family Brassicaceae; genus Moricandia; species Moricandia moricandioides. The sequence goes on along the minus strand of CAJHQQ010001426.1, from coordinate 55,169 downwards.
GGTAGCTCATCGTAATAGGACGCCGGAATCATCTGCACAAACGCAACAAATATGTAGTATGAAACCATTACTCAAAAGCCAGCTTATAAACAAGAGAGACTCTAAGGTAAGACTCAAGAGCTATCTAAACTCGTCAGGTTGAAACTTCTGACCACAACAGAGGCTTTCCACACACAATAACAAGACTTGGTTTCATCTCAAGAGGCGAAAAAAACAGACTTTCCAGAACAAACTGATTCAAAGTCCATGAGAGAAACAAAAAAAAAAGATAGAGAAAGAAGATGTTACCATGGATTCTGAGCTGAAATGGGAGAGGAAGATCTTAAAGAAACGTGGGAGAGCCATTGAGAGGAGAAGATGGGAGAACACAGAAGATGTAGAAAGAGAGCAGCTGTGACGATGGAGTCAAAGTAACGATGAGGAGGACTCTCTAGTCTTTAAGACAGTGTACTGTATATTATGCATGGGGCATCTCAGAAAGGTTTGATTTATTTACACTTTGATCCTCAGATAATTTTCAAAAGAACCCTGTAACTTCCAATAAATTATGGTCAAAGCCACAAGTAGTGAAGAAACAGAGAATCTTTTGTGTGTGTTTTGAGTGTCTTGGAGTGGTCAAAGAAACGATCGTCCAGTACGGTGCCTATCTAATGATACTGATGCTTCTTCCACCTTTTTCTCTGCAATTTTTTCCAGTTACCTCTTTGATATAAAGGAATAAAACTTACTATTTCTTTTTGATTCTATATATATTTCATAAACCAAAAAAAAACACAAATGAACTTATAAAATAAAAAAAAGAAGTATTAAATAAATTAGACTCAAATCATATATATAAATGAATACACACACAACAAAAGAACCTTCTCTTCGTCCTGAATAGGCTCCTGAGAATTAAACACTCCTTCTTTTATCAACCTATGAACTGAAGTAAATACTCGCGAATACTCCTAAGCTGTTCAAGGGGAATAGTTTGAAGGATAGTAATTTTGATAAGTGTTTCTAATCCTTTAGCTGTGAAAGGAGATTGATATGCATCTCATTCAAAGGAGTAAGTAGTACGTTGTAGTAAAACTAAAACCACCACATTACCGAATAAAAAACTACGTGTCACAAACGATTCGAAAATTACAAAACGATAAAATATAAAAACACATGTAAAGCAGTCAAATGTTGATAACATTATTCTTAAAAATTTCGCTCCACTTTAATTTTTGACTTGGGGATCCCTTTTATATATACATCGCACATGTTCTTGTTTATCATCATCAATGCATACAACAGATCTGCTCGACCAAGTCGATAACCTGCGGTTTAATCAAACCCGTTGTTTTGCGAAAGTAATGGTCTATTTGTTTAGGTAATAGATGATCAAAGAGAAGTGAATAGAGACCTTAGAGTGCCATCTCAGCCTGTAATGCAGCGAGTTCTTCTTCCTCAGCTGTCCGCTTAGGAGGAGCAACAGGACGGACTGGTTGACGCCCTGGAACTGAAGGCATTGGTGTCGGCTGAAGAAGCTGCTCTTCAAGCTCTGCACCTTCTAGCTCTTCAAGCTCTGCCTCAAGCTCATCCTATTCTCAACCAGAAGAAGTAAGATAACTTAGCTGAACAAACAAAAATATAATCATGTTGGTGGGTAGAGGAAAGTTACCTCGTCGAAGTCAGCAGCTGCGCCGATAGGAGTAGACAATGCTTCTTGGATCTGCTTCATGTTCTCTGTCTGCTCATTGATCTCGTCCATGGTCTTGTCCACATCATCAATGTTTCTGTTAATAATAAGAAAACAATGTGTCTAAGAGTTTAGGCACTAGAAACGTTTAAATCATTATTAAGGCAAAGAGATAAACATAAGACTATGATTAATGGGGTTTCTTAGAGTGGGTTCTTAGTGTAATATAAGATACGTCTCTTAGCTAAACAATGTCAAATCATGCTCTAAGAACCCCAAATGGGTCTCCCATTAATCATGCTCTAAGAGTCAGTTATTAAGACTTACGTAGCTTTCTGCATAGCTTTCATAGCAGAAGCTCCACTTCTCAATGCATCAACAGTTTCGGTTGTTGCTTTTGCGCCTTCTAACATAATCATCTGCATGAAGAAGATAATAATATAAGATCACTGCTGAAAACAAAACAAACTCAGAAGGATACTAGTAATAAAGAAGGTTAAAAAAGCAGACTTGATCATGAATACGGAGCTGGAAATTGCCAAGCTGTTCGACTTGTTGCTCATAAAGCCTCTTCCTTTTCAAACACTGTATAGCCGCTGCACAAAGACCAATACAAGCTTTAACCACTCCTGTAATAACAACAAGCTTTTAGATTGAGTAACAACAAGAACGGGTAGTTACAGCGTTTGTTTTTAGCACGAGTGTATTCTTTGGCTTTCTCGACCTCTTGGCCAGCTTTCTTGAGAAGCACTTTCTCCTTCTTCTCTAGCATCTCAAGAGTCTAAGCAACAACCATGTGAAAGTAATAGATAAACAAAGGAGTCTAAAATGATAACGAAAGATGGTCGGAGATATATGATGATGATGATGATGATGAGACAGAACAGGTACCTCGTTGAGCTTGTCTAATGTCTGGAGAGCATTACCCTCATGCTTTGGTTTCCCAAATAGCCGATTCATCATCTTTGCTTTGATCTCTTCTACCCACAAATCAAATATGAACCGATTGATTAATTAGAACATGAAGATGAAGAAAGATTCAAATACCTGCTGGGATTTCGATTTTTAAAAATAGAAATCTTTTGGAGAGAGGAGTTTTGTCTGGTCTAGCTTTGGTTCTTCTTCTTCTTCTTCTTCCGCGAAAAGATTAATAAGATCGAAGGAAGTTACTTTCCTTTTTATCTACTCGCGTTGAATTTTTAATCCTGGTAACACGTGTTCCCTTTTGATTGGTTAGTTTGTAATATGTACTTTGCACCGCGTCGTACTGAATTGGTAGTTAAAAACCCGAGAGATTCAATCAAATTTAGAACCAAACCACTGTTTGTTTCCAAATTACAATACCGTTTCCGTTTCCGTTTCCGTTTCCGTTTCACGCAATACCGAATCAATTTGTTTTTCTTTTTTATTTTTGTAAAAAAGGTAGGAAAATAACAAAGCCCAAATACAACCCAAATGGGCCCGTGACGAAGACTAAAAAATAAGAGAGCAATTATGGGAACAAGAATCACGACTGAACTTTACTGCCCCCTTTCGATATTCCCGACCCATTGCTTCTTGGACACCCGGCAGCATTATTCTCCGGCCTCTGTCTTGGGCTGATTATTTGGGCTAGAAGATTCTTCAAACTATTTGGGCTAGGAGAGTCATCAATTTAATAGGCTGATTCCTTCTCCAGATTTCTTAACTATTAAATTCAGGGCCCGTTGTATTACATGTATGGATGTAACATATGGTTCGTATTATGACATTTAAGAATCATATAACAAGACTTTTATGTCTAAAGATCTTCGTTTTAGACATTAGTGTCTTTAACCTCTACATCATCAACTAGAAAGTAGAGTATTTGGTCATGTTCATTTCGCTGTTTTTAGTTAAGAGTTGACACGTTTTTATATATCGTTTGTTTTGTTATCGTATACGTATAGTCGTATACGTGAGTATGTGGGAGAGGAAACAAAAGTAAAGTTCGAGATGCAATCTAAGTCTAAAAAGTACTACAAATATATTAAAAACGAACAACATTAGCATATACTCATTCCTATGAATACCATAATAGGTTATAATAGGTCATCTGCTTCTCCTTTATGTTTTCCCCTTCCCTAAAGGTCAAATTGCGCTTGGTAATATCACGAGGAGTCAAATTTGTGAGTCTACATATTTCAAAATAAGAAACATGTGAACTGATGAAAGAAAGAACAAAAGGTATGAGAAAAAGGTCCTAAAAAGAGCAAAAAAAAGGAAACATGTGGAGAAAAGATAGTGTCCCACAGGCAAGTCATGTGTTCATAAATCATACTTATGACATCTCCTTAATGTAAATTGGCATATATATACATGCAACTTGCTATATACAAGTATATCTATATTAAACATATTTTTTGTCAGTTTAAGTTATTAACAATTATTTTTTTATGGCAGATGCAAGTTCTAGATTTTTGATAAGTGGATCGTCGCGCTAACTAACGTGATTCGAATGTATGATATGATGAGCATTTACTTATTTTAGGTTAAATAGATTGGTCTAAGTTTAGATAGATCATTTTGTAGATATCAAGTTATAATGGATGATGTAGTTGCATATGTATGACATATGCATTGATATTATACAAGTCAATCACTATCACACAGTTCACACTGCTAGTGTTACCTAGATTATTACAATTCCCCTTTTATAAACCCAAATATATCCACGAAACGTATGAACATGTCTGAATCTTGATTTAACTATTCTCAAAATTTTGTCCAGAATCATGTTTGCATGAAAGTACGATCACCAGTAGTAAACTAGATTACTTTGAAATTTGAAATTGTGATACCAATTTTGTGAAGCATATTATCTTAACATGGGTTTATGTCACCTCTTCATTATTTATTTTTGGGGGGGTTAGACAGAGATGGGTATGAGATTGTGAAAGTGTTGGTTATAAGGTGGACAAATAAATTAGGGCGTTAACCAAAACATGTTTGTGTAGGCTCCCATGTATGTCCATGTGTTTTGGTCTCATGGCATGGTGGTTTGGTTTATGTCCTTTTGGTTTTATTCTCCATTATTATTGTTTTTGTTTGGGGTCTTGTTATCACATGTTTGTCTACTATTGGATATAAGCTGGGCTGGATTGTTACCATAAATGGAACTCCATGTGACATGAAAAGATAGCTTGTACATATGGTCATGCATGTTTGTATATCCTATAGTTCGAGTGACTAGATAGTTATATATAATATAGAGAGAGGTTGAGTTGTTCTACTAAGAAGGATAAGCTATAAAATAACTTTGAATTGTAGATACATTAATATACATGTTCATTTGTAGAGGTGGGCGTTCGGATACCCGTTCGGGTTCGAATCGGGTATTTCGGTATAGAGCTATAGAATCCGTTCGGGTATTTTTGTACTTCGGGTCGGGTTCGGGTATTTTTAGTTCGAGTTCGGTTATTTCGGGTCGGGTTTTCGGATATTTACATTTTGAAAAAAAAAAATTAAAATTTTCATTTCTCAAGTTTCTTATATATAAAATATAAATTTCACTATTATCTAATTTTTTATTTTTGATAGATTGAATGATTAATAGATTTGGAAATAACATTTCAAAAATAAAAAGACACTAATTTGGTTATTGTTTTTAAATTTTAGATATCACTTTTATTAATGCATGAAACAAAAAGCTTGGCATACATTTAAAGTGTGTATCAAATCATTTTATTCGTAATTATATGTATATTATATGATTTTAAAGTATGTATAACATCAATATATAAATATTTTAAATAAATTGAGAGATGTAAACTAAAAATATAAGGTAAGTATACATATGTTCGGTTATTTTCGGATATCCATTCGGATTTGGATATTACCCGTTCGGGTTCGGATATTCAATCTCACCTAATTCAATACCCATTCGGGTATTTTACTACTTCGGTTCGGATTTCGGTTCAAATTTTTCGGATCGGGTTCGGATGCGGTTTCGGGTATCGGGTAAAGTGTCCACCCCTATTCATTTGTAATAATTCTACCCAAATCATTTATAATATAGTCCAAAACAGCATCCACCAAGCTTCTTATAGATGGTTTGGTCCCCAGTTAGTAATACGATAGTTTTCAATATTATTATTTTACATTTGTATTAGTGCACCGAGGTTTTTGCATGAGCGCTCAGAATGTCAAATATTAAACATTGTTACAATTGAGGGGACACAAATCAACGATATTACAAACTAAGGTTTCGTCCAAACTATTGCATTCTTCAAATTAAAGAACACTGACAGGAATGTTAATTTTGATTAGGTCCGTATAATTATATCTTCTATATATTCTGGAAAACAAATACTAATCTTTAAATTTAAACTAATGATGTCATTTTCAATAGCTTTTCTTTGACATTAAGTTTTTTTTTTAGTTTTTACATTAAGTTACACTTAACATCATGTTGAAACGTTTTCTTGAGTTATTAAAACTAGATAGGACGTCCATGAGTTTTTTTATTTTAAATGATTTAAACCGTTTAGTCTTTTTATCAGTGCATTTTTATACAATAACTAGTTATGCCCATAACGTGAAAACTTATAATTTGATATAAAAACATCTCATTATAATACTACTAAGTACTAAAGATGATTGATAGTTAGCAGAGATGACTATACCAATCATATGTTGTTATTATGCGACAATTGACTTACCTCTGAAAGTTTGAACGTACTTTCTTAGGTTCAAAACTAGTTGACTGGTAATCGTGTTAAAATATTACAATATATGTATGTACTAATTAATAAAGTTGGCAAGGTTCCACATAAATAGTTAGAATTTTGATTCATTAATCAATTAAAAGGAATGATACAAGGTTTCTCTCATTACTTTCTTTTTAGTATATACGAGGATGATAACTCTCGTGGTCATCCGTCAAATTACAATAACTATCATCAAAGCCAAATGTAGATCGATTTGCATGACTGAGAAATCTATTGAAACTAGACGACCTAGGATTAGTCCATGGCAACATCCTTAAGAAAATGTTGGAATTGAAACTATTTAAATAAATAGGGAGGAAGTTACAAGAAGGGTTTTTATCAAATAAAAAAAGGGAAGTTACAAAAAGAGACGTAGTAAATAAAGGGAGGCCCCCTCGTGTGGAACGTGAGCAGTACACTCCAATTATATAACTTGTGCTCTGTCTTAACTTGTGAGGGCACCTGCCACTGTTCTGTTTCTTCTTCACTTTCTCTCTATCTCTCTTCTTTCAACCACTTTTGTCCTTTCTCTTTCTCTCCCCCACACATCTGTTATCTATTTATGGGGCAGTGAAAAATTAATTTCGTAGCTGCAACCTTTTTCTTCTTACTTAATCTATAACTTTCAACAATTTATTACCCTTTTTCATGTATCAGATTCTTTTTTCACCAAAATAGAATCTTTTTCATTCTAGGTGATTCAAAATAGAGTAAATAAAACCTTAGAAATAGGTCTATACTTGCTATTTGTGACACCTAGCTACCTATATTAAGGGTTTGAATAGAATTTCAACGCTTCTTAATGTTATACTTATTTCTTATCCGAATGATGAAGGTTATCAAATTTTTGGAGATGCTTCTGTAAAAAAACTGTGCAAGGTGGTGTGGCCAAACAAAGACCACAATGAGAAAGTTTTTTCTTATCATACGGGAGTGTAACTAAAATTTGTGGATTTTAGAAAAAAAATAAATATAATATGTCAGTTTAGAAAATGTGATCTTTATAATAAAGACTTTTGTTTGTAAAATACTACTCCCTTTGTTTTTTTTTAAATATCATTTTAATTTTTCTTATTTCAAATGTGTTATTTTCTATTTTTAAAGTAAATTTTATATATAATCATTTTCTTATCTTTTCAAACAATCAATTAATTTTTATTTAAATTATTTTCATATAAATATTTATATATTAAATGAAAGTACATTAGTATATATTTTTTTTAGTTCACATGAAAATGTTAAAGTAGCAATTTCTGTGAAACGGATGGAACATACAATTTTCGAATTAAAGATAAGTTGGCTGGTATGAAAACTGTTAATATAATTCAAGTATTATTATTTTTTTATTTTTGAAATTTTAATGGAAAAAAATCCAAATATATTTTAATGAAAAAAAACTCAAAAGATTCCTCCACTATTTTCGAAATTTGTCTTATTTTCCAGATTTTCTGCATCAGAGGATAAGTTCAGTACTTCAATAATTGGTACCCAATTTGTCACATAAGATTTTAGTAGTACGAAGTTATTCTGCCAAGAGGAAGTACCCATTTTTATCTAAATGACTCTAAAATGAATATCCAAATTAATTATTAGAATTCTACTTAAATAATATAAATTATATTCATTTCTGCAAAGATATATATTTATGAACACCGGTGTGCCTCAGCAGGTATTATGGATCGCAGCTATGCATTCTATTTTTATATAACCTATAAATGTGGTACTAGTTAATTACTTATTGCACAGACCAAAAATAACCAGTTATACTACTACAATTATCTCTAATACTTAAGATATCAATATATGATTCGTTTAATTAATAAAGAAAAAAACAAGAGGCATTTTAATGATGACAGATAGAATCACATCAGTTTCATGATAAACACTCTCTATATTTATGTTATTCAAATAAATACTTTTGTATGATAATTAAGTTTCATTTTTACTATATATAATTTAGATAGAATTTTCACGATATTTTCTTATTTTAAAAGGAAATTATGTGATTGCGAAGTCCAAATGACAAATTAATGTTTCAGTGTCACATGTTACTTTTTGTAATGACAAGTTTGTTAGTGTAGAAATTATATTTTTGTAGAATCTAATTTACTGTATTTTTTCACACTCTATTCCACGTTAGTGAAATTATTGAGAAAAAAAATTTCAGTGCTAGTGTTATAAAGAAACGAAAAGAAAAGAAAAAAAATATTTTTATAGCTGTTTTTTAAAGCTAGGAACCATAACCATCGAAATGCAGAATTATGTAGATAAATATTTTAAATTTATGATAAAGAAAAAAATTGTAGGAGGAAAAAGATATGATGAGATGATGCAATGGTCCTTGGGACTTGATATCTCTCTCTCTCATCTCTGAACAAAACAGCACTCTAGTCTATAGGGAATCCAAAACATTCATTCAGACCTGTCTGAATCTTTGAGACACAAGTTTTTGTTTCCCTCAGGGTTGCCACTTTTTCCAAATTACCACATTACTCCCTTTCCTTTTTTATCACCTTAACACATTTTTTTTCTATTTATTAACCTTTTGTTTAATAAAATCAGAACATAGTAAATTCTTTTCTCCTATATTATCTTAATAACAAAATTTCAAAATAGAATACTTTGAATTCTCTGTCGCTCCAGCTATATGGTCCCAACTCTTTTGTCTTAGATTGGGTGTAATTAAATGGTTAGCTGTAAGGGAAATTAACATTTTGATTTTTTTTCAAGTGATTATCTTAAAGTTTATGCGCGCAGATTTTATTTGAATAAATCTCAAATTAAAACATTTCTTCATATATATAGAAACTTAAAGAAAAAAAAAACTCATTGAACTCCATATAGACGGCCAATCATAAAGGCATAAAAAATAAGGAGATAAACAAAAAAAAATGTTAAATACAAAAAAGGAGAAGAAATGTTAATTTTTTTTTCAAGAAAGACAAAACTTTCTCCTTCTATCAAAAAAGGGGAAATATAATTATAAGTTTATAACCATAGTTTATGATTAATAAAGCACCGTGATGCGAATCAATGGCTGTGCCTCATCGCTCACACCTTCGTTCACCACCGTCTTAACAAGATCGTTCTCTACAGTCTCGGCGCATGTTAGCGTCTGCGCCTTCTCAGCCTCCGATTCCCAATCTGTGGTTCCCACCACGTACATCATAAGACCAGCGCAGCTAATCTGCGCTGCTAAGAGTCCAAACCAAAGCCCTTTAAACCCAATACCGGCCCAAAACCCGAGACCAACCGCCACCGGCATGCCCACCAGATAAAACGCTCCGAGGTTTACGTTCGCCGCCGTAGACGGCCGTGCTGTTCCCCTCACGACGCCGCAACCCACCGTCTGAGGACAGTTTCCGATCTCGCACAAACCCAATATCGGAAGCGCCGCCGCTGTAAGCCGGAGAATCTCGTCGTCTCCGGTGAAAACTCTTCCCCATACGTTTCGGACGGAGTAAGCAAACGCCGCCGCTGTAGCCCCCGTCGCCGCCGAGAAAGCGATAGAAAGCATCGCTGATAGCTTCGCCGTCTTGGGACGGTTCGCTCCCAGCTCGTTCCCGACACGAGCAGACACGGCGAAGCTCAGAGAAGACGGAAACACGTAGAGAAACGACGTCGTCTGGATCAAAACGCCCATTGCCGCAACCGTCGATCTCGGGTTTACGAGCAAACCGCAAAGAACGGTCATGATCTCGTACCACCACCACTCCAAACACACGGAGACACAGCTAGGTCCAGACAGGCGGAGCAGAGGGCCCCATCCTCGTAAGCAATCCCATGTCGGGTCGGTCCAAGTTGGCACGTGGAGACCACTTGCCCAAACGTAGAGAATCAAAAAAGCGACGACGAAGAGGTTGGTGAGGGAGGAGGCGACTGCGACGCCGGTTAAACCGAGACGGAGGTAAGAAACGAGGAAAAGATTAGCCGGTAAGTGAAAGACGGCGCCGGAGAGAGTGGCTAGAGTGACGGGGTGGATGATGGCTTGAGCACGAAGGTAGTTTCTTATTGGGTGAAGGAGAGTGTTGGTGAGGAGGTCGGGGAGGGAGAAGATGAGATACGTCTGAGCTAGTTGTGCGATGTCCGGGTCTTGGTGAAGGTAAACCGATATTTTACCCACGTTTAGCCAGAGAACCGATATCGGTACGCAGCAAACCAAGAGGAAAACCACGGTTCGGTGGAGGGTGATGGAGAGGAGTTTGTAGCGGTGAGCACCAAAGGCTTGTGAACAGAGTGGTTCCATACCGAGTGCTAAACCGGATAAAACAGAGTAACCGGTTATGTTAGCAAACGCAATGGCGAGTGAACCGGCGGCTAATTCGAGGTCACCGAGACGACCAAGGAAAAACATGGAGACGGCTGAGCGAAGATAGAGGACTAGAGCCGTCACGGCGATAGGGAAAGCGAGAGTGATGAGAGTTTTGGCCTCCGTTACAGCTTCGGACATAAGTGGAGATCCTGTGTTGTCGTAATGCTGGAGAGTTCGCTTTGTGGGTTGTTCCAAGGTTTTGTTCGACAAGTGATCAAGGAAGATTCCGGTTCGAGATTGTTGGTTCTCGGACACGGCCGTACCGGTGGTGGTTGTTGATAATTTATACATGACGGTGATGGTGATGGTGATGATGATAAAGAAAGGTTATGATATTTTTGGAGATTTTTGATGAGAAAGAGAAAGAGTTCTCTCGTGAAGAGCCCTCTCTTGAGTTTTTTGAGGTCTTAAAAGTGAAGAGATGTGAAAATTTGATGCTTCTCTCCTCTAGCTCTCTCCTAGTATCTTAATAAAGGAGTTGGCCAGTCTTCTTTTTCCTTCATTTTTTTTAAAAAAAAATTCATTGAAAAGAATCTAAACTATTTAAATATAATAATATATATAATATATATTAAAATAATATTTTCAGAAATATGTGAGAGTTAACTTTTTTTGGATATAGTATACATTAATAGTAAATTCACAATGTAGATACCTGACTGATTTGTGGTACGCATTAGAAGGAAAACAAAATTTATTAGTTACCAAATGTAATTACAGGTGGACCATAAATTAAAGATGTTGTATCCGATACATATAACCAATATATTGAATATACGTATCAAATCCAAGATTTTTTAAAAACTATTAGTTCAAGGAAAACTTGCATTTGGAATTAGATAAATAAATAAAAATCTAATAACGTTTATTGTATTATATTTTCAGAATTCAAGAAAAATAACAGATAAAATTATATATAAAGATGGTATGGAGTTTGATAGTTTATATAAATATTACCGGCGTATTGTAATTCAAATGTATTAGTTGCTGACGATAAAATATAAATTTTACCACATTAATCTAATGTTAGTTTTCTAGTTACATATCTATATGGTCAAATCGTGTACTAGAACTCCACGTACCAGCTGTACATGCATATTGATTTAAATTATTTATATTATTTACAAAAAACTATTTAATTATATCGACATTTTTTGGAGTCGAATTTTTAAAAAGATTATATAGGATTACATGCATTTGGTATGTTTTAAAAATTATCATAGATAACACCGCCGATGTATTAGTATACATCGTTTATATAAAGACAGTTCATCGTAACGCCTAGCAAATATTAGGTACATTGATTCTGATCTAGGAATATGGTACAAGTTGATTACACGTGAAATATCAAATCTTGTTCAAATGACCATGTGGCATAGAAAAATAGTTCACATTTTTAACTTTAAACTTTCCTATAAAATGTATTATTATTTTTGTTCCACAAAAATGTGCGTTTTAGACAAATTATTTCAGTTTATATATAATATTGTTCTGTTTTGATATATAATTTTATAATTTCATGTACTGTATATAATAAACATATTAGTTGAAAATAGATGCATAAATAAATACTATATTGGACATAATATTATATTTATTTTGAGAAAATATCAAAACAGTACTATTATTTTAGGCAGAATGTAAAAACCAAATTTACCACATGAATAAAACCGGACTCATCCTTGCGTCCATTTAATTACTAAACCAAAACGAAACGGAAAATTGAAGTGAATACTTACATAATTCAGACCATGGATTTGGTGAGAGCTTTGGTTTTTGATAGTTAATGACCCCATACTAATATTAATGTTTAGTTACTATCTTTAACCAAAGCTTGAAAATCATGGCTTGCAATTAGTTTAACCGTTATTTCATGTTTGTCTCCATCCGGCGAACAAATTAGGGTTAAACACCAACTTATATCCCGGATTTATATACATTACTTCGTAATTGTTTTAAATTAAGAAACATCTGTATTCACAATGGAGTTAAATCTCCTGCTACTAAGGGCAGGATTATCGATTAGTTTCTAATTTTTAGGTTCTTAACACTAAATTATTATATTTTAATACCGTTTAAATATAAATTAAAATTTAATTATTTTTAGAAAAAAAATCATTCATATATTGACACATAGACACAAAATTTCTTATAGGGTTCTGCCGAGATGTTTTTTTAAGGACGGATGGTTCACATTTTTCTTACTTTTCATTTATTTTAATTTTTTATTTGTTAGATATCATATTACATACACCCGTTGAAGATAGCCTAATGGCTTTCTTCGACTAAATAATTTCCAACGAATAAATTAAATAACTTCTCTTTTATAAATAGTCTCTATATTTTATTTTACTTGGTGTTTAACATTAATGCTTATAGATTAAAAAATGTAAAAATTTATAATAATTTATTTTGGTTACATAAAATTTTATTAATAATACTAATTCAACCAATTAAAATTTTATTTTTTTTGGTTGATCACAAATCTCAAACAACATTAAATTTTTATCTAGATTAAAGAGAATATCACTTATTATAAAATAAAAATATTAGTATATTTTGTAGTAACGTAGACGATTGCAAAAAGTTATTTTATTAAATGCAGTTAGGAGAAGCTATTACATAAATTAATATGATAGCTTATGAAGAGTAAATGGTAATTATAAGCATGAACCAGGTTGTACAAGTATAGTGGTACATCTCATGCCAGTTTGTAGGCACATCTAAAATCGTGTGGTCTGACTTAGTCTTTCACTCGTAAGTTTTATCACTTTATGTAGTGAAAGGAAATATAAACTCATCTGTCAAATCTAAGATACTATCCAATATTTGTTTTTAATGTAATTTATACAATCATTTGCGGGTTTAAGTGTTTTCCGTCGATAAGATTTGAACCAAAGAGATAAAATAGTGTAAGCCTCTTCTGGCTTTCTGAGCGTTCATAGTTACCGGGGGGTTGGGGGGTCGACCTATTATTTAAGCCTCTGGATTTTTGTAAAAATATTCTCCACTCTCGGTTTCATTTGAACCGTTCCAATAATTGTTTCAAAATAATTAATTTTATAGTTTTTGAACGTACATATATACGTATATTGTGTGTTTAATATAATTGCATCCTCCCTTACTATTTATAAATTTCAGTTTGAGTTTAGTATTTGATACATTAAATATATTAAGCCGTATATGTAACCGGTGATGCAACAGAAATCATGTCACTACAAGTAGTTTAGGGTAAACTCGAATGCAAGACTGCAGTTAAACTTATCAACTCAATAGTAGTATAGTACGATTAGTCAAAAAGTAGTATAGTACGAGAAAGCCTGTAAATTCTAGGATTAAATCCGATTCTAATATATCTATGAAAAATCTCAACAAATTTAAAATATTCTGGATGAAAGTTTGGTTTCGAGGATGGGTTCGTCATTATTGGCCATGCATTCTCATATATACTTTTTGGTAGGGGGCTATTTATTTGAAAGCAGATAACATTCCACCAATCTCTTGATCAAGAATTAATGTCGAAAGTGTGACTTATAGTATTTTTCAAAAAATAAAATGTGACTTAAAGTACAAACCATATATATTGGTTACCCATTTTCAAATCGTCAAACCAATTAATACTACAACAGTAGTAGCAACAGCAACAATACCAATAATAAGAAAAATTCAAATCCATGATGAAAAATATCATAATTATTAGTATAACCAACATTTTCACTAAAATGAGCGCTTGCTAACATTAATTTTACTAAATGTATCTGATTCACCCACATTTTTAAGTTTTAGAAAGAAAAAAAAACTAAACGAAGATCGATGATAAACAACATATTTCCAGTATTTATAATTCTACGATATTTGAATTGATCATTCATATTCTAAACTGAATGCATTAATTCAGCAAAAAATGCCTTCCAAACTCTTCATGATGCAAATCTGTGAAATGTATGTCAGTCCAATTACAAATGTCAAATCAAAATAAATTTAAACTATCAGTAAGCTCTTTAGTCGTGCATGATGTGAACAAATTAATAAATTTCGTATCTATGATCTATATCATAAAAGTTATTTTCGTCGAATTGATCCGATATCCAAGTGTACATATATCTATTTTATCAATTTAAAACATAAAAATAGATATACATACTGCATACATGTCTATTATAAGGTAGAAGGTGGATGTAATCAATGAAAAGTGGGGATAGGGATATATTATCTTCAAACTATTTTGCATGGACATGAAAACGGTGACGTAGCGAGAGGATGGTCACAGAACAAACGCCAAAATGGACTTTCGATCAAGAAAGGGTTATATTCACAGCTGGATCTTGGAAATTCTTCTGTTTTTTTCTCTCTTAAACAAATAATATATATACATATATAAATCAACAAAATAAATGAGAACAAAATACATGAATTGACACAAAATATAAAAATTACTTATATGAAGGGAGGTCCCGGAAAGAGCATTGGCTGAGAAAATACAAAAGTAAAACTATTTTGGCTTCCCTTTCAAGAGCAGAAGGCTAAAAGGGGACATGTGCCCTCTCTCTCATGCAATTTCATTTTACATTCATTTTTTGTATATTTTGTTTGCAGATGATTTGTAATTTTGTGTATCCATTTTCTTTTATATGAGTCATGAGATAAGATAGTCTGGCTCCTTATACTATATATTGCTTAAATTTATGGACCGACGCTCATAATTCAAACATTCATATCTTGAAGAGCAGTGTTTTCGGATTTCCGTCTACTGTATTTTTTTATTATTATTTGTCGTTTTATTTATTTATTTATTTCAACTTAATTATTCACAAATATTATTTTTTTCTTTCCTTTTACTTTCGAAAAGTTTCTGAAATATAATTAGACATGTAATTTCTTTCAACTGGGACCAACATGTGATATATTCATCTCTCCCAAACAAGCTTCGAACTAAGTCTTCCTTGAAAGAATTTTTGTGTGGTCAAACCTATCAAGGACATTAAATCCACTAAACTACTTACGTTCGATCACAAAAAAATACTATGTAAAATTACTTATTTCGGTTTTTGTTGTAGTTCAAAAGTAAATAATTTTGAATAATCCATGTCATAATGGATTTATTACTACTACCACTTATCAGCTCAACTGGTCAAAATAATTCATTGATGAAAATTGTCTGTTTGCATATGTTGTCTGAAACAATCAGAGAAACATCTAGAAAAATTATTTTTTACAACCGGGCTTCGTAGCCTGGTGGTAAAGGAACCTCGGCTGAGGTGCCCGCCACCCGACTTCGAACCCCGGCCACCACATAATTTACCTGCGGAGTTGGTGTGGCGCTCCAGACCACTTAGCGTAACCAGGACCACTTAGCGTAACCAGGGGCCCTTAAGTGGACGCTTAAAAATCCTGTCATGGCATGGACTTAGGTCCGGTGGGCTAGTCGATCACGCTTTGTGGTCGGATACTGGGTTATCAAAAAAAAAATTATTTTTTACGAGTCACACTTGTTGTTTAATCACCCGTTTTATAGACTAAAATAAGAGGATAAAAGAGTAGAATCTATGTTAGATTTTTGCTGGTGACATTATTTAGCTGATCCTAAAATTCAGACAGTAAGTTATAATTTTTTTACTTTGACCTAATTTACGCAAAAAAAAAAAGAGAGACTATTAATGAGAATAAAAACAAAATTAAGGAAGTGATGAGCGTCTGGGTTTCTTGGTTAAATTAGAGCATGATTATCCGGGTTTCTTAGGAGGGTTTCTTGCACTGTTCGCGGGTCCCACTGACATATGGGATCCATGAACAGTGCAAGAACCGCTTCTAAAAACTACTAAATAAGGACATGTTTATTGGAGGTCTCTTAGCATGAGGTTCTTAGCTTTTCTAAGAGACGTATCTTAACTTTAACTAAGAAAACTTAAGAACCGTCTCTTAAATAAGAGACATAAGAGACGTCTCTTAACGGGAAAATTAAAAAAAAAAAAAAAAAAAAAACGTGAAATTGTAAGTTAAGAACCTCGCCTAAGAGACCGTGGATAAACATGGTCTAAGAATCGGTTTTAGAGAGTTTCTTACACTGTTTGGGAGTCTCACTGACACGTGGCAGCCCGTGATTGATTCGTTTTTAAATTTTTTTTTTTTTTTAAACAGTAAAAAAAAAATTAAGAACCCCTAATGGGGTTCTAGGGATAATGATGCCCTTAGGGCCAATCTTGACAACTGACGACTGTGAACTGACAAGTGACTAATTGTGTCAGCTCTCTTTGTGTCGGGACCACACGCAGAGACTAATGTGTGTTTCTATTAGGAAGACGTCCTCTCCCCGTTTTGTACGGCGCCGTTTCGATACTCTTTGTTGTGCCCCCACTTTGGATACCTTCCACATGTTCTTCCTTCTCCTCATAGCCGTATGATCTTTGTATCTTTGTACGAGATCCTACGGTTATGATCCCTTTTATACGAACCACCACATCTCTTCTTTTGCGGGTCCTCCACGGAGCATTTCTTCATAAATGTCGATCTATTTGGGTTTAAGTATCTTTCAATTAATGTTTTTACACCTTCAAGCTTTCCTTTTTCTTCATATGATGTCATTCAAATTAAATATGTTATTACTACATGGGTTTTCTAATGCGATTTGGATATTCTCGTCTGACTTTTAAAGCTTAGTTTCTCCACTAGGGCTAGTTAAGTTAAATTGCATACGGAACAAGTACAAGTATTTTTCTTGGAACAAGTACAAGATAACTAACTTGTTGTCAAAATGATTCAAATATATGCACTCGTGCATATATTTTTGCGTCTAGTTTAAGCTAAGTTAATTTCGATATTTTTTTAGTTTGTCGTTTTTTTGGAAATAAGAAAACGGAATTTGGCTATTTTCTAGTGCATATTTTATGTAGCAACGGAATATTAAAATATTTCATTATTATAGCTTAAATTATTTTGGAAAAAAGAGGAGCTATAAAGACGTATATATAAGATTTGCTTCGATAAATTCAACGGCACTATGCCAGTTAAAATAGATAGATTGTATCAACTGGTTTGAAAGAGACATGACAATGGGACGAAGATCTATGTCCTGTTCTCAAAAACAAGATTTATATCCTGTTGAGAGATCACAACGATGTAGAATACGTGATTGGCGTAATCAAAGATATATTATTATATAATTTAAATATCTCGCTTTGAGTTTTCAGCCAACAGTTAACAATGCAATCTACAAAGTTTCATGTGATTTTAGGTCTCTGGAGTTTTACATGCTGTCTGCAAAGATTTGATATTGTGGGTGGGATGTTCTTTTGTTGGGTTTTTTAAAATAATGAAAATGTTTCGTGTTTGATTTTCATTATGAAGGAGAGAAAGTGTGTTGCCAATAAGAGTTGAAATAATAGATGAACTATAATGAACTTCCAAACGTGTGGATGATTGTGTGATATTTTGGAATTGTGCTTTGAGTGGTAATTCTAGTAAGAATGCACATTGACAAGCTGTACTTTTCTAGATTGGTGCATTCTGCAAATCTATAACAAACTATATGGTAGGGTGGCTTTGTCTATGGTAATTTGGTCAACTTTTGTCAATCGTTTTTGTTGATGATTGATATACATGTGAATTCCAAATTGTTTGACTTTACATACGATATTATGATACCCAGGAAAAAAAGTTTTGCATCCGTGAAAAACAATATACTATATTTTTAAATTTACGTTTTGGCAATGCTGAATTATAAAAAGAATACTGTAGACAGTGCAATACATAAGATATTGTATTCAGTGGGGTGGCATTTTCACTGATGGTAGAAAGGGAAAGGTACTAGTTGTAGACACAAGTTGAAAACTGCAGTGGAAACAAAATCAAATATTTTTACGTCCATAGATTTTCTTATAATGGACTCTTGAGCTGATCCTTACCCTAAGTTTGATTTAACACTGTGTAAATTTAGTCAACTATTGGGTCATAAAAATGATCTCTCCTTCCAAAAAAAAAAACATTATCAAAAATAATTTTATCTTGTTGAAATTTTCAAAAACAAAATTGCATATGTTTCTCATGATCAGCGACGACGAACATCAGCAATTGTTCCCTGCTCATTAAAATATAATAATACAAACATTTTTTATAAGATACTATTTCAAAAATTTATTTTATTTCATGTCATTCCATTAATTAGTTTCTCAAATTTCATAAGATTAAAAAATATAGAAAGCCTTCGTAGTCATATCATATTAATTATAAAATATCAAATTACGTTAATTAGTTAAACAAAGTATTTTAACGAGATAAATACAGGAGTATGTCGTAGTTATAAGTTAATTACCGGGTCGACGAGCTATTTCCCCACGAGAACTATCATATAGCATCAGTTTCCCACCAAACTATGACCTAGTGTCAAATCTCCATGATTTGAAAGTTATGAACTTATTTCTCCACGAATTAATAATTTCGAATTTATTTCTCCCCGAATCGATAATTCAAAATTTAATTACCCATAGACCATGGTTTTGATTGGCTTATTATTAACCAAATAATTTAAAACCGCCTAAACCAAACCAAAATTAATTTTAAACAACTTTTATTTAATAATATTGTTTTTTTTGTTGAAATTTTAAAATACAGTTTTTTTAATTTCAAGGAAGTTTTAGGATTATATTTTTGTGTTTTCTGAAATTTAAAAGAAAAAAATTACATCAAAATTTCATTTTTATAAAGTTTAATAAAATCACAATGAACAAATAAGCTTGTTAAATTTGTATTTGTTTTTAAAAATTTGAAAGAAAAAAATCAATTTTTGATAAAAATATATGTCAAAATTCAACAAAACATAGATTTTGACATATACTTTAATTAAAATTTTATTTTTTTCTTTCAAATATAAAAAAATACAATAATTTAATAGCTTATTTTTCACTGTGATTTTATTAAATTTTGTAAACATAAAATCTTTATGTAATTTTTATTTTAAATTTTTAAAATATGAAAAATATAAAAAAAAATTAGGAAAGCTTTCTTGAATTTAAAAATTCTATGTTTTGAAATTTCAACAAGAAGATAAACAATATTCTTTA
Source organism: Moricandia moricandioides (assembly GCA_905132885.1). NCBI lineage: Eukaryota > Viridiplantae > Streptophyta > Magnoliopsida > Brassicales > Brassicaceae > Moricandia > Moricandia moricandioides. The sequence goes on along the minus strand of CAJHQQ010001426.1, from coordinate 35,405 downwards.
ATAAAAATTGTTTAAAATGAGTTTTGGTTTGGTTTAGCCGGTTTAAACTATTTGGTTAATAATAAACCAATTAAAACCATGGTCTATGGGTAATTAAGTTTCGAAGTATCGGTTCGGGGAGAAATACATTCAAAATTGTTAATTCGTGGCGAAATAAGTTTATAACTTTCAAACCGCGGAGATTTGACACTAGGTCATAGTTTGATGGGGATCTGATGCTATATGATAGTTCTCGTGGGGAAATAGCTCGTCGACCCTTAATTATCTGATACTGATCAGTAAAATATTTTTTATTTTAAAAATTACTGTTAAATCTCTAATCAACACTCTAAAACATTTGTATTCCTCAAGATATTTTTTGTTTGTTGCTACTATACTAAATATATTATAGATTTATACATTTCGACCGTTATCAGAATTTGGCATGAGACATATTAACTTTTTCTCACATAACAAAAGAATGAAAACTACAAAATAAAATAATGATACAATGCATGCAATTTTATATTTAATAATAACAATAATAAGAATTAATCCACTATAAATTTAGTTGGGTTTCTCATGTAGTGATTTTTTTACTAAATTGGTTTTACGTTTTTTTAGAGAAATTAGTTTTACATGTTGATATGATTTCTCACTAATTAAAAAAATGATTTCTCACTAATTAACTTCAATTAGTATTCGACTATATTTATTTTACCTGCCTGTATACTTTATTTGATATATATCTTTAAATTAAAAATGAGTTTTTAAACGTGTAATCTTGTGAGAAAGCAAAAGCACATTTTTAAAAGAAGCATTATTTTAATAATACATGTTACGGAAGATACCTACAAATGAACCAGATGAGAGTGGAAAGAAAAGAGGAGATCAGATTTACAAAGTAGTTTGACACTCAACAAACAATTATGCAGTGGTGACAACTTCATCGTTTAGAGTCATCTCTTTGCCTCGCCACCACCACGTATGTATATATGTGGATATACACACATAATTAAACACGATACTTGTATCGCTTATTAAATTTTGTAACAAGCAGCTTTGGTAACGATACTATATGATTTGGGTATACGTATATGTAGATCGAATTAAATGATATAGTAGGTATGTAGTGGATCCATTTCGATCTCCACAACTTATGCATGTGCCCATTATTCCATTTTTAGACGTTTCTAGTCTTTAGAAGATAACATATAATATAATTGATACATCTCAAAATCATTTATACATATCGTATTCCCCACTTAACAAAGCAGATGGAACATCACGATTACATATAAGGTTTTATGGGAATAGATAAACAATATATATATATACACATTCATCGGGTTTGTTTATGAATGTGTATATAACAGATGGGCTTCAGTTGGGATGATAAGCTAAATTAAGTTCATATGTACTTTGTTCTTCTTTTGGATCCTTTATATATAAGTATAACCCATGTTTAATCAAAATCTTCATCTACCATGTGATTTCTTAAGTGATCAAGCATGCACAAAGAATTGTACTTCCATCAAAAAGATGAAGCCAATGGAACTTGATTCTTTATAATGTTTTTGTCAAGTAAATGATTTTTTTTTATAAGAGACAAGACCTCCATGTATGGTTGATAGGATACACAACTGGACTGTAATTTCTTTACCATATATGCACTATATTTTCAATATAATTGGTTGTTTTCTTTGTGATATTAGAAGTTGTTCTCGATTTATAAACAAGTTGTTCAAACTGATTAATGTCACGAGGCGACAAAAATGTGACAAAAATATAAGTTGACAATGCAGAAACATTTCATTTAGATAATAATATACAAATAGTTTACGAGCTCTATATTTTTTTGATGGACCTGGGTGTTACAGGCTGAGGCTCAAACTAATTTTCAGGGGGCCAATCTCCTAGTGATAGAAAAGTCTAGTTGTTTTACGTGGGATTTACATATCTTGACCACACAGATAGATAATCTGGGAACATGTTTCGAACCCGGTGCGTTTAACATCTTTTAGAACTTGCCGTACCACCCAATCATACTCGTGTGGTTAGCTCTGTATCTTGATAAAATCAATACCTGCACGAGAGGGCAAGAATTATATGAATTGATTATAATCTTGAGTAAATCATAGAACAAAATACTAACTACTGTAAAATCAAATGAATGATTAGTTCGGTAGTTGATACACGTAATATTAAAATAGAATGATACAGGCTTAACACCACCTTTTCTGGTCTCAACCATTCAAACAAAACTTTTCCAAATCTGGAAAAGAAAGACAGATTTGAAAAAGGTAGAAATAACTTAATATTGAAGAATATAAGGGTTGGCAAAGGAATAATCACAAGGGAACTTAAAATATTGCAAATTGTTTAATTAATTATTATTTAACAGTATATTTTTCAGTTGAAACTTGACAGATCAGTTAATGAACTGTACTTTTGAAAAGTACCAGCATCTAACAACATGTGTTTGGTTGGTCGCACTAGTCGCTTAGGCGTGTATTTTAACCAAGAATACAATGCATTTTATACATAAAGAAACCTAATTTAAAATGGCAATCTACTATTAAGCTATATGAATATGAGTACATATCTGGTGATTGCTGATTCATATATATGAACACTTTAAGAGAGAAACTAATGTACATTAAGTTTTACCTTTACCAAAGCTTAAAACCATCGGATGCATATATTCATCCAAATATTCAAGTAAAATTTTATTTTTGGAAAATCTAGTCAAACCAATAGTTTTTATCAAGGTTTTACTATTTTAGTTATTCTTTTAAAATATAAAATAAAGGTTATTTTAGTTACAAAAACCCCATTTTGCTACGTATCCTATCATTCTCAGATAAAAGAACTACAATAAATTAACATTTATCTGCATATAAATTTACAAATCTATTCATTGTTTTGAACGTAGTGTTTAGTTACGTTACTTTAGTAAACAACAGTTGGAATCGATATTTATCAGATGTGCACATCTTTACTTATGGATCTCATTTTAGTCTATATTTTGTTTTTGTCAACAATTAGTCTTTGTATTGTTATTTACAAAGAAAGTGGGTACATTTATGATTAACAATATAACATGAAAAAGTGGTACACCTTGGTTAATTATGAACTATAATAGGGAAGATGAACAATATCGAGTCATAAAACACGTGATGCATGGTTAATTTACATAAAGTTAAAAAGAGCTATCAAGAATTATTAATACACGTAAGTAGCCAGCTACCTCCTATTGTATACACAGCTCATCGTCCACAGGAATCCAATCTAACCACCAAAACCGTCACTATATTTTATACGAATTTGCAATTATATTATGAACTATAATAGTTTTTATCTATAAAAAACGTAATTTCTACTAAGGTTTGTGTGATTCTACGAGTTTTTGATTAATTGATGCTCTAACAGAACCATGTTATTTGGGTTTGTGCTAAGCCAAACGCAGATTTTACGCACGTGGGAAGCATTGGTATTGGATATCAAAATTCTAATTCAAAACGAAATATAATAAATAACTCTAACGTCAAGCTCATTTTATTATGAATATGATTGACTGAAACGCTTGATGTTTTCTAAAGAACTATGTATAAGTTAGTTTGCAAAAAAAAAAACTATGTATAAGTTTTAGAACTATATTTTCGATCTAGATTTGATCTTCAAGTTGAATCATACACACATGAGGGCACTGACACAAATGTATATACAATATTGGAAAACATATACATAGATTCTTTTTCTTTGGCCACCATATAGAGACATTTTGATATTAAAATAGTACATATCATATGATTCCATAAATAGAAGCATTTTGAGAGGGGGAAAAGAGAAACTTAAAGAAGTGGAATACACACACGTTCGGATCTCACATGTTTGCCCCCACATTCCTCTATTCATTTCGGTCACAGGTCACTAATCAGACTTTTAGCAAACATTAATTCTTAATTTGATTAACTTTTCATTGAGGACCGCACATGGTCCTACGTAGATACTTTTGTTAGCTGTGCTTGGTTTATTTATGCTAATGACCGTTGACTGTATGACACGTGAGACTAATATGTACACGTGTCCATAGTTTATTTTGCAGTGTAATTGTAATTTAATAGTATTAGTTTTATAACTTTATTAATTGTTTTAAAAAGACTTTTTGATTTTCTTTCTTCTTGATAGCTACAAAAGAACTTATGTGAAATTGTTCTAACCAGAAAATATGAGTTTGAACTATAAAATTTACTTCCTCATGTAAACATACTCTTTTAAAATAATTTTAGCGTCGTGTCGATTTAAAACGATGGCCATTTGAATACGGAATCAAAACCGTTAACTGGAACGCAATTATACACTCAGAGATTTGAAACAGACGATCAACAAAGTGTGAAAACAATTTTGGAATTTCTTATTTCTTCAAAGATGAATCAACAATGAGTTTAAAGCCATAAAGTTTGAGTCACTAATACAGTTATAAGAATAACTCCATTAATCAACGTGGAGCGATGATTCAGTAACAAAATGTTTTGTCGGTCCTACCAACCTGGCGATGGATTTCGTCTCAACTTTCCTTTTTCCTTTTGGCAGTGGGTTAGTGGGAATCGTACGTGGTGCGGTGCCTCTTCGGTCTATACACTAGCAAACACGTAAACCATATTCCTTTTTTGCTTTTTTTATTTATTGAAAACTTTTATAGTTAGAGAATATTGTCTGTATAATTATGCTTTTAAACATACCTCCGTGGTTTAAACCTCTATTTAAAGAAAATAACAGTGATTTAGAAAGTCTTGACTTATGTTTTTGTTTAATCAGTTAACTTGATAGTCAAATAACATAGGATCCTATTACTTTTTAACATTAATCAAAAAACATCTCAATTTTGGATCAGATAGTATAGTAGCAATTCATATATATGCTAAATGCTATATATATACTATATAGCATTAAGTATATTTGTATCTAAGATAATCGGATCAACCGATAAAATATATTAAAGTTTTACTAAATATATAAAGCGAATAACAAAGATATATTTTTAAAACTGTATATACTAAAATTCTCTTTTAAGTGAACATATATCGGTCTTGTTTGACTCTATCTTGGAACGCTAGTCAGATATTCGTTATTGATCTCTATTCACGTAATATGCAAATGAAACTTTTATATAAAAGAATACTATTTTGACATTATAAAAGATAGTAATGTTAAAAGACAAAGAATAAAAAAATAATATAATAATGTAATTAACTAAATCAAGCATCTTGATACTAAGATTCGATAAACTGTTAATGATGAAAATGAGATTTGGATAAGATTTGGAGGGGTCGATATGAATTAGTCTCCTTCGTTGTTGTTCCAAAATTATTTCTCGACAGTTTTTCTACATAATTTATTATATTATATAGATAGTTACATATATATATATATATATACACACAAAAATGTTTTAATATGAACTCAGTGAGAGAAAATATCATTTGGAGATTGGCAAAAATAAATTGGACTGGATTCCAAAAGAACAAAAAGAAAACAAATACAGCATAGTTTTGATTCTGTATTATTTATGTGTTACGGTCGACAAATAGATCTTTACAATGTCGTTAAATATCGAACATGTGGTAATAATCAAGACATGCGCTCCCGTGATTTCGTCTGCCCACTTAGATTTCGGTCAAAAGCAAATATGTGGGCTTAATATTACTATTTGTTTTCCCGTTCATGTAATCTAATCATGCATGCTTTAAATTTGTGTATAAATATTAATATAATATGATATCTTAAGTATCTAAGTTTTTTTATTTTTTTGGCTGAAATTTGGTTAAGTATCTAAGTTTATCGCACGATTTTACCTTAATCAAAGGTTAATCAAATCAAAACAACATTGGCCAATTGATTTGGGACCACTGATGAATTGAGAATAATTATTAGCTATTTTCATTAGCATCTGACAAATAATATTATTAATAATTACAATTAGAATAATTAAATAGTCATAATTGTTATCGAGAGTTGACTTGTAGGGCATATTACAGCTCCATAATTTAGAAATTAGTTAAATTTTTAATAATGAGATAATGGAGAATCTAATGATGCTGAATTTGTTAGCTTAGCTCCCACACGGGGTCATATAACTATACAATATGAAAATTTATTACCTTTAAAAAGAATATAGTTTCTATTTTCTTTTAAAGCAGATTTATTAATATGTGAAAATTTTAAGATTATAAGACGTCAAAGAAGTCGACAAAAAAAAATAAGACGTCAAAGAATAAATTTATAGCATCTTACAATTGGACCTGTAAATTTTCATTAATAAAACAATGGGCCTAATATGAACTTTATTATCTATTTGTTTCCAATTGACTGATGGACTAACATTGTACCAGTTCGTTCTTGATCAAAGGAACTGGTAATATTGTGGACTGGCCCAAAACAGGATGTTGGATATACCGGTTTAGCTATAAAATGATAAATTAGACCAATTTGATTTCTTAAAATATTACTAAAATAGGAAAATAAAGATATATAATACTAAAAATATAGATTATTTCATTTGTTTATAGTCAAGTTGTAATATTCGGATAAATTAAGAAAAATAAATTAATAAATCTTATTTTGAGCCGGTCCATAATATTTACCCAAACCAATGGAACCACCCCAGGGGCTAACTCAGTATTCCAAAGTGTCCAGTTAGTGACTAAGCTGAGGAAGCCTACACAAAAATAATAAAAAATGGCGAGCCTCACGTATACAGTAAATTTTGGTCACATAAATATAATTTGATTAGTCTCTCAAAAATAGCATTAAATATTGTGTGTTGTTACTTTCTTTTCTTTTTCTTCGAATTTTGTTTTTCCAAGTTTAGCGCAAAAGTGATCTTATATAAGGTTTTTGATCTGAAAAGGCCAATAAGTTAGTTTGTTGGGGTTTCAAACGATGGGCTTGACTCTCTTTTACTGGGCTTTTTTTAAATAAATGTGGTGGTCGATAATGTTAATCATATTCAAAGTCAAAAACAAGTCTTAATTAGTTCTAGTCTAATTAATTTAATTATTAATCACCGCACGTTTACGAGAAAGTTGTTAACCAATTTTACACGGAGATAGAGATAACATCGGTAATCTCATTCCATGCAAAGCTTGACCATCTTTTAATGGATTATAACAACACAAAATAATGATCAAGCATTCAAGCCACATTTTTTGTGTATAAATACACAGTTCCTCATCCCATCTGTCTACTTCACTAGTCTCACAATAGCCAAGAAGTCCTCGGTTCCAATCTAACAATCTAAACATGGATGCTAAGAATACCAAAGATGTTGCAGCAATGAACCCTGCAGGTACTAGAGATGGAACCAGGGGTTCAGGTAGCGTTTCCGATGTAGGTAAAACAATGGTCGCACCTGGCTCTGGAGGAGATGTTCACATTTCAAGGGATGCTTTTGAGAGCCACCCTAAGAAGTTCTTTGATGATCTTCACAGCAAACAGAAGAAGTAATTCGTTATTCGTCGAAGTGAAGAATATTAATAAAGTGATAATATTTTTCTTCTGTCTTCTTCTTTGTTAGTGATCCACTGATCATCCTCCAGTGATTGGTAAACGCAATAATTATCATAAATAATAAATATAATTAATTATTTTATTTATCATTTGTATTAGGTTATCACTTATATAATTACTATTTCCCACATATATTTAAGAAACACGCATCATTAGCCTCTATATTTTCAGGCAAAATGTTTTGTTTTGTGTGTTATGTTGTATCTTTAACACACAGTAGACATGATGTAAAATCATAGCAGCAAAAATAACGATACAAACCTCGTGGAAGTAATTAAATAAGTAGTTAACAACAAATTACAATTAACCGGTAAAGGAGATAACAGTCTCTTAAAGCACGGACATAATGCTAGAGCATCTGGTAACACAAGTTATGTAACGATAAACGCATTTATTTCATCAAACGCCAAACGCTAGCAAAGTTTTAAAAGAAGTACATTTGTATACCATCATGAGCAATCAGCCTTGGAAACTCAGTTTTGTTGATTTTCTCAGTAGACTGACTGCTCATGATGTTATATCATTTTTTCACGTGGCGTTATTTCTTCTCTGGCTCAATGGAAACCGGAGGATCCGAGTGCTGGAGCCCAATAGTCAGCGCCGTTGTCACTGCCGACTTGGAGTGTGCATGAGATTGGAACAAGACATAAACCTCGACTTCTCAAATCTTTCTTAGTTTCTTCGTTTGCATTTTGAGTTTCAGTAGACGAAGACGATGATACTCTTCTCTTCATGTACTGATCATTCACCAGCTAAAACCATATAAATAAAATAAGAAACAATTTATAACTTTTGTTGCATTGACTAACTGCAAAGTAACACATATATAAGAGATAAAGGATACTACGTGTTATAGTTTTATTACATATTTTGTACTTACATATTTATCATATTTTTTTTTAGCAAGAATATAATTATTAGACAACTCAATATAACACTTAACATGTGAAAATATGAATCAACATGTAGAAGGGAAACGAAAGAGGTAAGGTCTACCCTTTAATTTGTATATATTTTTTCATTGTTTCTTCTTTAGAGAAAATCATATAATAATATTTTAAAAGCATATAATAAAAGACCGCCCAAAGAATTTGAAATGTGCTTTGACGAAGAACACAAATAAGGAGAAAAGTTGATATTTAAATAAATGTAGTGGCTTTGTTGGTTTTAACAAATTTTGTTGGTTATTATAATCAATAATGTAACGGAGGATGAAAAAAGGCTGGCGATTGCATCTTTTAATATAAAAACTTTATCTTTGAAGAAAACAGTAAAAAGGAAAAGGGATATATTTATGTTGAAAACCAAAGCTGTCCACATTTTAGATTTGGATTCAATTGATCCAATAAAAAGTATATTGTTTAAATTATTGTTATATATCTAACGCATACGTATGAAACTGGAAGTGTACCTGACCGGGGTCCTCAGGAAATAAGCAACTTCTGTCTCCTTGCAGCTATAAAAACCATATTTGAGACAATTTTTTGTAGATATGAGTACTACAAAACTGTATGAGACAATTTTTTGTTGCTTATTCATCCAATACTGTATGAATATCAGTATATATGTGCGTATTATATGTATAATTGGAAATTTGGTGCTTACATGTTGTTGGTGCCTCATATTCCCCGAGGCAGTCGTACCAAAGTATGGATGACTCAGAGCCTGCAACAGTTTCAAGAAAGAAACATAATACTTTATACATAATCAAAGATTACTTAACATTAACATGGAGAGAACAAAACTTTTTACTATCTTTAGCGTATCCGGTTCTACTTTCAGGGTTATCAAAATATTTAATTGTAGAATTCTTAAATTATTAGAATAAAATTTTCAATTTTTAATTTTAGATTAAATTTTCCGTAAAGTTAATAATATTTAAATTAAATATTAATATTAATATATATATATATATATATATATATATTTTTTAATAACCTCATAATTAAAACCCCCTGTTAAAAATGCTCTTATATCCCTACCCTCTCTTTTATTGTTATTTTAATATGTGTCTTTTTCATCATCATAAATGAAATAATTTTAGGCGATCATTGCATATATTATTTTTTTATATTAATATTCATAACCTATAACTAAATATGTTAATCTAGTGATTTCATACTGAGATGGATTTCCACTAATCACGAAACTGATACTGGGAGACCTAATACCAAAAATAATTAGTGATATGATTTATGTTCAATTTACTTGGATTACTATGACAAGTAATTATTTGTTTGTCGAAGTGTAGCATTCTACTGAAAGGAAAATGAGAATATTGAGAGTCTGGAAAAGACGAGTCACACCTCAATTTGACTCTGAAGGAATCTAATGTATCCAATTGCTTCCGACAGGACAGAAGCTGTGTCAGTCTGCAAAAGATGGGTAAAAAGAAAGAAGAATGATTTATATTAATATTTTAATTTTATGTTCAATATCAATGCTAATACTTTTAGGCGTAAATGTTACGAATAACTACAAAGATGATTTGATAAGATTAATATAAAATTATCTTCAATATTTACCTTGCCAAATGGAGATACTAGCTGATGAAGCGCTGCGATCCGACCTCCAAGTTTCTCTTTTCTCACCTTTAATTATCACCAAAATTAATCAATAGCATAAACATAAAGTGTGTTAAAAAAAAGCATAACATAAAGTAAAAGCTTTATATATATATGTGCCGTTAGATTTTTTTTACTAGTTACCATGCACAGAGAAAACGTGCTTGCTTTATAAGTAGAAGGGTTCAGTATATTTGTGCATATAGCTAAGAATTGTATCAACGGATTCGAATTCCTATACGCGTTTATCCATGACTACATTTCAAAACGTTACAGTAAACTGAAATCTAAAATTTAATATATAATATGTAAGGAATATAGTTGAGGAGCTTAAAGTTTGATTTTCCCGAAAGAAAGAAAAACGAATAATGAAGAAGGGAGAAGAAGACAAAACAATAAAGAACAAACGAGTTACGAAACACAAAAAATAACACAGCTTATTCTGTGCCCATTCTGTTTTGTTTGCTTCTTCTGCTCTCCTTAGTGTTTGTGTTTTTGTTTTGTTAGTATGATGTCAGAGAGAGATTCTATATGTAGAAGTTCTCTAGGTTAACTAAAGTTTCGTTGATATAATCAGTTAGTTACCTTGAGGGTTGATTGTGACGAAGGAGAAGGCTGAAGCCTTGGCTTCTTATTAGTAGACCCACCAATCTCTAAGCTGTTACACTTCATCGCATATAGATAACAAATAAAATAAAGATCAATTAGTCATTAATCGAAAAAAAAACCATTGCAAAACCTATTATGGCTGAGTATTGAATTTAAATCCAGACTTAAAATAAGACATGGTTTGTCCTGTTTCTTTTTTTTTAAATGATCTTCTAGATTTCACTTTTTCGTAGTAGTTGATGTGTTTAGTAGTTTATATGTATATTAATTAGATCTGGTTTGGGAATTTTCTCTTTGTCATCTCTTTTAACTCCTTTTAGCACTATTTTTTATTAGAGATGTGGAAAAATAATTACCTCAGAGGATCGATCCGGAGGAACGTGTCTACCCTCGGACAAATTAAGACCATTGTGATTGCTCGAGAAATCCAACATACTATTGTTGTTGTTGTTGTTGTCATCATTGCTATTTAGACTTGTTGTGGTTGTGGTTGTAACACAAGACTTGTTAGGAGGTGAGTTTGGAGAAGTTGTGAGATAGCCATTGCTGTTGTTAATGTTACTCTCTTGTTTGATGTCAACAACCCCCATGGAAGCTTGTTGGTGGCTTAGCACTTGTTCTTCCCAATTCTCTAATCTCATCTTCCCTTGAAAATTATGGTGCTGCTGTTCATCATGATGATTATGTTGGTTCATCATCTCCACTCTCTCGTCCTCTCCCATCATCAATCCACCCCTTAGGTCACAAATAAGATATCCGTATTAGATTTGCGTATTTGATACTGAAGATACTAGAAAAACACAAACAAAGCAAAGTTTGTGTTTCATGAAAACCGATAAGTTATAGATATATACGTGTAAAGATTAGGTTACAACACATGACAAAAGAAAGTCATGAAGTTAATCAGTTGAACTCAAGATCATGTGCTTGGAGAGAATACTTTCGTTTCGCAATATCTCTATATATAAATATGGAGCGGATAGAGAGATGAGAGTTACAAAAGAAGTTGGCTAAGGCTCCAAGACTCAGGAGGGAGATCATTGCTTTCGAGCCAAGAAGAGAGATTAGGGTTATTAGGCAAAGACGGCGAAGAAGAAGAAGACGAAGAAGAAGTTGTCGGATATGGCATGAAGGGCGGCAAGAGAGTCGGCATCATTTGTGGTTGGACATAATTGTTAGGATTCATTTGTGGCTGCAACGGCCCATGCTGATGACCCATCAACGGTTGTGGTGGCCTCATGCCGCCGCTTACGTTCCACCAATTAGGGTTTCCGGGCGCCATCAACTGTTGAACCGGCGAACTCTCCAACACACCTCTATTCATCACCTTCTCTCTCTATACTCTCTCTAGATCTCTTTATGTGTTTACTAATCAAGGGCTTTGGAGAAACTTTGAGAAGTGTTTGATTCTTTAGCTTAAGTAGTTTTAGTTTTCTTGGAGAAGAGAAAGAGAAAGAAAATAACTAAACTTATATTTTTATCTCATTTGTTAACATGTGATGTTAATTTTTGCTTGAAGTTTTTAAATTGTATCTAGTTTTGTCTTTTCCTCACTTTTTTGTTCCTTTAATTTTATTTTCAATAAAATATATATTTTATTTTGTATCATATATTTACTTTTTTCCCATGCTTTAGCTTTATTTTAAAGTGGGGCAGAGAAAGGTGGTAGCTACTTTTATTGTTTAAATCAATACATGAGTTGAGAAAACAAGCAAATAAGATTTTTATATCGAGAAAGATTATTCGAATACTTTTATATACGGTGTCTAAAATTTTCAAATATATATATATATTATTGTCTTGGATATATCACAAGTGTCAGTTAAATATATATATATATATATATATTACAAGTGTCTTGCATCTATGGTCTATGCATCTGCCTTTTTTATCGAATGGAAATTTAATCATTCTCTTTCCATATTTAATAATTCTTGATCTTATTTTCCAATTAGTAGGGTTGCTTCTTTGATCTAACGGTTTAGATTAATCAGTGAGTTCTAAACTTGCAATGATTGTATTCGGGACCAATACTAAGGTTTTAATTTGTAAGATACTAGGCGAGCTAACTTTTTACTGAATAAGATTTGAAATTACATTAAATATATCTTTTATTTATATCATATATTCCTAGACTTAAAGAAACAAAAGATTGTTTTAGTAATTGTTCGTTGGAAATGAATTTTCATAAATAACATTGCAGAAATATAAATAATAAATATTGTTAAGACTAAAAACTATAAATATATTATTGTTTGATCTTGTATTAGTTAGCAACTGGGTTTGTATATGTCACACCTCATATATGGTTTTGAAACGTTTCTCAAATTAATATATTATTTTAAATGTGTTAAATTAACTAATAGTAGAATAAAATATTCTCTTAAATGTATTTAACTAATATTCAGTAATACGTAAAAACAAGTCACAAAATCGGTAAACATCTTTATTACATCGGCTGATGAAACGCTCAATATTTCTTTAAAATGCTATTATTTTCCCATATTTTCCATGAGATGAAAAGATCGAAAGAACATATATATATGTCTGATATCATTTTAATCATGGAATAAACTCAACGCGGGATATATATATATATTAGTATTTCCCCTAAAGTTTCAATTGTATGGAAGAAATCGGTAACTATCAAACAAGAAATAATTTTATAATGAACGATAAAATGTAAAACAAATTAAAGGTTTTAACATTTTTTGAAATTTATAAATTTGAATAGATTTTCAAAAAAAACACAATAGATTATTATAAATCTTTTAAATGTATTTAATATAATGAATAGATAGTCAAAATCAGATAAATTTTAATTTTAACACCTTATGCTATTTTGTTGGATTCCAATACTTTGTGTACTTTTATTATTTAACATATTAATTATTTATATAATTACATTTTGAGGTTATGTGTTTGTTTTAAAAAACGTATATTCTTATATTATGTTATCTATAAATTGTGTATGTAACTAACTAAGTGTACATATGGTTGTGATGGTCTGTTCTTTTTTTTTTTATAGTTGTAATCGTATTTGTAATAATACGGGGTTGGGCCAGTGGTTCTGGCTGCGGACGGTTCTAGAAAACTTCAGTTCGGCGTCCCTGGTTCGATCTCCGTTGGCTACCGTCCGAAAATGGTATGCACGCGGGCCTCGTGGGTTGGCCATCAATCTAGGTTGGTGAGTCCCACGATCATAAAAAAAAAAAAACGTATTTGTATATTTGTGCATACACAATTGTTCGTTTTTATTTTCTATTCAACCATGTTATAGTGGGACAATATAAAGCTAGCATTTTTAAGTGGCTATATGTATGCACCACTGGTTTAAATCGAAGAAAAATATTTGTAACCAATATATAATAAAAAGTTGGCAGAAAATAGGTGTACTAAAATGGTTTGCTACTCACACACACGGTGACGAGAGCATTGTGTCATATATGACGCACACAAATAGAACTTACATTTAATCGTGAGCGATCGAGTTATAAAATACACACGGCTGAAATAAGCGATGGGATATTGTAAATAGCAGAGTAGTTTGATACCTCAATTCACTGAGATTCAGTTTTTTATCACTAAGATTTAACATTTTAAGTGTTTCAAAAAAATACATTTGTTTTTTTGTCTGATACTAACAAGGAAGAAGACCAATTTCTCGAACGAGTCAGTGTCCTAGGGTTTGGAGATCCCTAATATTCTCCTTCCCAGTGATTTCAATTTCCAATATATTGAGTCAGAAAAATACATATACACTTAACTATACGTTTTTGATATGTAATAATGTGTAGTTTACGCCTAGATAAATTGATGCGTATAAATTGATACGATTGCAACCCTTTCTCAAAAAATAAAAATATACGATTGTTGATTTTATTGTTTCATTTTGGTTGTATGATTTTAGGTTCTATCAGAACGTAATCCGAAGAACTTTATCCAGTTTTGTTATACAGTTATACTGCAAAAAGAAAGAATTGCTACGGAAAAAAAAATTCAACTGCTAACAATGATTAAAACTCAACATATCACCCAACGACTAAGGGGACCCTTTTTATTACTGATATGAACAAGAAATGAAATATAAACTTTTATAAGTATTTTTTTCAATTCAAAGCATAAACGGGTATACTTTTTTCGGAATAAATTTTGCATTAATATAAATGTCGTCGTAACATTTACACGTGTTATAATGAATACTAGATTTTGACCCGCGCTTACAAAGTGCAGATTTTTATTTTTATTTTTATTTTTATTTTTAAAATTATTTAATAATATTTGTAAACCAACAGTTTTAAAATATTTTTAGGTTCCTACAAACTTACATGGACCTTGAATGATTCTACTCGACACCGTCCGTATATTCATGTAAAACCATTTTGAACCCCAACATTCAGAAAGACCGAATTGTAGTCGATGGGTACTTAGATGACCATGACTAACACCCGCATGAGTGTTATAGTAAATTGTAATATATAACATATATAATTGTGTTTGGTTTTATATGTATTTTATATGTTTGAAATTGTTCATATTTTATTATTGTTTGATCTATTAGAAAATAAAATTTATGTAATATTCAATTATTTCATATAAATACTATTTTTTTATTTTAGATTTTTGTTGAAATAAGAAAAAATGTAGAACTAACAAATTAATATGTTGTCTAACACAGAAAATATATGATTTAAAATATAAGAATAAGTGAATATCTCAATTTTAGCAATTTATTACGTTTTGTTCATATATGAAAACCTCTAGATTTTAGTTTCAATTGATTGATGAATTTTCTTTTATTTTGTGGGTTGTAATTTGGAAATAAAAAATATTGTTAACGTAAGAGCTAGATTTTTGGATCTATCTTGTTAATATTATGCTTGTTTTTGAATTTATTCGGTTAGATAAAAAATTTATTAAGTCAGCCCGTAAATAAAATTTCTTTTAAATTATTCAATGGCACAGAATGGTAAATAAGAAGAAAAAATAAGGGTGAAGTTTTATGAGTACTACAGTATTAATAATATAGATTTATTGTAAATATAAAGGCTAAGTTTGTAAATAAAAGAAATTATTTTTAATATTGCTATCCATGTATCCAAACAATCCTAACTATCCATGTTTCCAAACAAAATCCTAAAGTACTTCTACTTTAATAAGATAGATATCTAGGCATGCTCTTTAAAATGAACATCTAATAAGTACAATTTATGTTTTATAATTTTAATTAGATATAATAAATGACAGATTTTTTATAATAAATCGATAATCTATTTTAAAACTAGTCAATAAAGATTTAGGAAGTAATAACACATTTGAGTTTTTTTACAGTTTTTCTAAGTTCAGTTTTATACAGCAGAAACAGTCTAATTTGAAACACGATAGTAAAAATAATAAAAACAAATTAATATGAAACAAAAGAAGAAGAAATAATTAAAACAAAAATCAAATTCGAACTAGTCAAATTGGTCCTTCCGTTCTAATGGATGTGAGCCTGTGAGTTTTCTTTCGAAATCTTTGTCGGAATGTGTTTTTTTTTTCTTTTCTTTTTCTTGAAACACAATATTTCTTACTTATTTTTTTTAATGCTTAAAAACAAACACCAAGCATCAAATTCCTCTTTCTTGTCTTCCTCTATCATCCCTATTGTAACAAAACTATATAAGTGCTTTTCTGTAACTGAAAGTATTTATTAATTACGTGTATTCATTTGTTTGAGAAGACAAACTGGGGTAAATGACAGAATCCAACTCGGTTGCATATATAGGCATGTGGCATCCCAATCAATTTAAACATATCCGTCAGTTGTGTAATTTAAATACGTTGGAAAAATTAAACATATTGGAAAACAAAACTTGTGGGTGTCTCTGCGGGTGATGCGCTTGGCAGTAAGGATTGGCACCGATTGAATATCCAGTTTTAGAAATATTTATAATTTAATCTGTTTTGTCTAAATAATTAATTATTTAATTCAATTCGATTTATAATTATATTTATAATTTAATTTGTTTTATCTAAATAATTAATTATTTAATTTAATTTGATTCGTAGCTATTTGAATATTTATTGTCTTAAATATCTAATATTTTAAAAAAAATTAGTTAGATATCTTATTCGATATATACAAATAAATAAAAATTCGAGCAACGTCAATAATGGTTTATTGCTAGCAAAATTTACCTGGTTAGTAAATGGAAGGTTTATATTAAAAATCCATGACAATTAGTATCTACGTCCAAATTATATTTCTTCAGTATCTGTATCTATCTATATATATAACGAATAGTATTGGACCTATTGGTAGACCATATCCCAGTGGCGTATGATTATAAAAATCATCAAACACTCTCAATAATTAACGTATAAAATAACGAAAAGGAAAGATTACTTACAGATCCCAAAACCCCTTAAATCATGCCTTTTGTGTTTTTTTATTTCTTGTTTTGTCTTCTAATATAAATGTAAAGTATATTTAGTCAAATATTTTATGTATTCTTTTGCAGTTTTTTTCTCCACTTATTGAACTCTAATTACTTTCGTCGCCTATAAAGGAAGACAACTACTTTTGTGGACGACGAGAGAACTATATATATCCTTGTATTTTTTAAAAAATATATCCTTGTATTTGTAACTAGAGTATAAATATATTAAAAACTGAAATTTAATTTTATGCATTAAAACAACAACAAAATATAACTATAATTACTTTTAATTATTTTGTTTATGAATCTCAATAATGGAAATCTACAAGTTAGATGAAGCCACAATAAGCTTAGTTAGTATTTTATATGCACGCCATCCATATTTGTTTTTGTTTCGCAGCATTATATGAAATGTGAATCCATTTACTATAATTACAATAGAATCATTCGCTCTAGATTTGTATATCAAGAGTTGAGAAAACTGCCGTAAACTTCATGAATTTAGTGTGTCTATCTTATATGTTTTTTTTGATGAAATTTCAAATTTATTTATCAAATAATAATGAACTAGTTTTTGACCCGCGCGTCCGCGCTGGTGTATTTTTGGTATAAACTAGTTTATATATATTTATTACTATAAATATATAATTTACCATATTACATATATTTTATATGGAATATGCATACACATAACATTCTTATTGTATTTGAATCATCAATATATTATATTTATTTATAGATCTTCTAAATTATTTTTATTTTTATTTATCTTATCGGTTGATCCGGTTAGTTTTGAAAAAAAACACACTTAATGCTCAGATTGACTACCACACTGTCGAAATGTCTTCGGACTAATGCCAAAGAGTCCACCATGTTAACCCCTTGAACCAAAATCCAAATCCAGATTGACCAAGCATTGATAATTTAGTTCTAAAGAAAATTTCTAAATTTTAATAGTTGTGTAAATAACCACAATTTAAATTTTTTCCTAATGCAAATTTATATTGGTTTGAAAGTACTGAAATAAAGATTTAAAAGCTTTCAGGATTGGCCAATAAGTTATTTCTCTAGAGACATTGAATAACACGTCAATCATGGCACTTCTAGCACACCAAACATGAACACCAGATATGTATCAGAACAAAACAGAGATAAATTATTAATCAAGATAAAGAAATGGTAGTAGACCTGAGTACGTGACATGTATCTTCCCTCTGGTGGAAGCTGGATCCAAGCTTTTTTAAATCTTCATGAGGAATTGGCCGCCTAATAGTATTACAAACAGAATGAATAGTTAAACATAGTTTTGAAGGTTCATAACAACTATATTCTGCTGGTTATAGTTGTTTGGAACATGCTAAAAGGAGGAGAGCAAAGAAAAACCGTACAAGGGAGCACGAAAAGGTCTTTCTCGTCCTCTAAAACGAAGTTGTCCAGATTCTTTCCTACCACCAAGTCCACCTCCTTTTTCCAGAGAAGAAGAAGAAAGATTAATCTAAGGGATGATGAAGATCTAACTCCTAGGGGAGAGTAAGAGAATGGCACTCACCTAATGTTCTTGGTATCCATCCAGGCATCAATTGCTGCCTATTATAATCAACAATAATCTATCGACCATACAATAAATGAATGATGAGCATCCCGTAAGAAACCACCGCAAAAGAACATTTCTTTCCAACAACTAAACCCCATTACTGAAACAGAAAATATACATTTCAAACAGCTTTAAAGAACAAAAAACTCTGCATAGCATCACCGTAGTAACTCGTAAGCATGACACATCTCCTTCTCAGTCTCATACTCCACAAAAGCATATCCTCGTGAAGCACCCCGTCACTAAACAAAATGTAAGAACATAACGTATAATCAACACAGTTATGCTAAGACAATATGTGTACAAAACAACAGAAGTAAGATCATAAAGCAGAGCAATTGCAAAGCCTTTACCAATGTGTTTGTCCAACCGCAAGCTCTTAACTTTGCCATATTTACTCATAGACTGTAAAGAAGAAACCTTTATGATCACTCGTGCAACGAAAGAGTGTAACTCCACATATACAACACATATTCTTACCTCATGAAGAGTCTCCTCAGACGTAAGATGGGAGATTCGACCCACGAACAGTACAGTAGCACCAGAGGGATCATCTTTAAAACCCCAAAACATACAAAGAAATCAAAAGAGAGAGAGAGAGAGAGAGAGAGAGAGAGAGAGAGAGAGAGAGAGAGAGAGAGAGAGAGAGAGAGAGAGAGGCCAGCGTTATAGCTGAGATAATCTCGACGCATGCCGTTATCATGTGAGGGCAACGTCGAAGGTTTAAGCAGGTTTAGTAAAACGACTGTGCTTTATTTCTAGTGGCATAAAATTGTAATTATTGAGAAAAACTTAGGACTAAGTACTATTTGTACTCCTGTTTTAATAGTTTAGATATTTACAAGGTGAATACTCTATCTATCTATCAAAATGAATATAAAGAAACGAATGTACAGTATGAGTAGGGCGACCAATGTCTATCTTATCTTATATTTTCATAGTGAAAAAAATTCCATTATAATATTTACTAGACTTTGACCCATACATCCGTGCGGGTAACTTTTTATTTTTATAATTTTTAAGCTTAAAAATTATATTTGATTTTTTGTTATTAAACTAATGCATTAAACTAATGAAAATTTTGATGAGAATATTTAGAAATTTTCAACATATTTTGTCATAATTAAAAATAAACATTAAATTTATAATTATAATTGATTTTTTTCTTAAATGAATTAAAACAATTCAATTTTTTGAATAACATATTTTGTAAATAGCACTTAAAGTAAGTGTTAGTTATGTTCTGTTATATTTTGTATATAATTATTTTTAGATAATATATTATTGTAATTCTAAAATAAATAAATTGATAATATAAAGTTGTAGATATAAAATTTTAACATATATTGAAAAAAATATTTTTATTTTATATAAAGTATTACATAATTTATAAATTTTACTCATATTAAATGGTGAATAATATTTTAATCTTTTTAAATGGTGAATAATATTTTTTTATTTAAATGAAAGTTTTTTTATAAAATATTTTAATTTAACAATTTAATATCATTTTCCTATATAATTCATATATTTATTTTATTTTAATATAATATAAACATAGTTATAAAAATTAGATATAGTTTTATTTTATTTTGTTTTTATAATAAATTTTTATTTTAAATTATTTATAATAATATTATAGACTTAGTTACGAAATTATTTAATTTATTAATTTAAAAATATTTAAAAATGTTAGTAAAATTTTGTTAGATAATTCTTAACAGATTTGTAATTTAATATTTTTTATAGTTTTTAAGATTTTTAGATATATTATATATTTAATAAATTAATGTAAATAATCAAATATATGTTTATGAAGATGGACCTATTATGATTTTTTTATGGTAGATAAAAATTGTACTTCTCTTTTAATAGAGAAGATTGAAATTATTCGTTGTATCTTTACATAATAATTCTTTTTTTTGTATTGGAGCACTTGTATATAATGTGAATCTATTTAGTCTAATTTTAATAGAATCCTTCGTTCTAGGTTTATATATCAAGTGTTTAGATATATGTCGTAAACTTGATGCATGTAGAATGTATAATTTGTATTTTATAGTGAAAATAAGTTTTCTAATTGTTTTGAAATTATTCTTTGTATCTTACATAATAATTTAAGATATTTTCCACGAGTTTTGTTAAATACATTCTCCTACTAGCCTTTTTCAGTTTTCTTGTATTAATTAAACACTAATAATAAAACTTAACACAATTCTTAGTACAAGATACTAAAAGCTAAATATGAAATAAAATTCCATAGAAAAAACTCTAAAGCGACTAGACATCTAAAATTCCATATATATATATGTGTGTGTATGTGTGTGTTAATTATGAGACATATTTTGTAGGATATATTTTAAGCACAATAAAACAGTTTAAACATAAATGAATACCCATTTATATTTTTCGAAACTTTTTTGGTGACTGCATAATTATCATAAGTTTTAGAAATAAAAATATCCTAGTTTTGTTACAAAAATATTTTTAAATAAAAAATAACTAAAATATATTTTATTAAAAAGTGTAAATATACGTCTATACTCATATCATTAATTAATTAGATTTATGATTTAGAGTTATGTGATAAAATTTTGGAGGTCAAAATTTAAAAACTAAAAAATAAAATAAAATTATTTTTTGTAATGAAAAATTATTCCAGTCATTTAAAAAAAAAGTCTGATCACAAAACTTTAAAATGATTATTTTTTTTATTTTCAAAGATTTGCCTTTTTGGAAAACCAAAAACAATATTTCTGCGGCTGTGCCCGTGGATAGTAATGGTAGTTGGAACAGCCATATTTAAAAGCACAATTGCTTTCCTACATGAGAACTGTTTCAAAAATGCACATAGAAAAACAGGTGTTAAATACTACACTTTGCAGTAAAAAAAAATCACATATAAAAACGAAATAGCAGTTTTAATATTTTTTAAAAGTATCAATATCATTAATTATAAACTGACTCGAATTGAGAATTTAATATGGATTACCATCTGAATTTGATAAAATATGTATTTCAAACCGTCCCTAATTATTTTTTTTTACACAAATCTAACCGACACAGTCCACTAAGTTTTAGAATCTATAGAATCGTTCACCGTCCGCAACTATAGTAGAAATAGTTTTAGAAGGTGGAATTAATTTAATTTTATCCGCGTTGCCGGCACTTTCCCGAACCTAAAAGACCACCATCTTCTTAGTTTTCTTCTTGCCAGAGTAGCTGGATCTTTCTATTCACCATCTTCCTAACAGATCTACTCAATGAAGTACTGAAAACACAGGATTTTAATATTATGTTGTCAAGCAAAGTTTTACTCTCTCTGTTTCATTATAAGTGTCACTTTAGGTTTTTGCACACGAATTAAGAAAATAATTAATTTTGCATATTTTCTATATAAAAACACAATTACCTATACACTTAATCATATTTCAACCAATAGAAAAATAAACTGCAGCATAAAATTAATAAATTTTGCATGGAAAGTCGAAAACGACACTTATTTTGTAACAAAAAAAATTCTCTAAAGCAACACTTAATATGAAACGGAGAGAGTAATATATATCTTTAAAATATTGTATATACTCTCTATGTTTCTAAAGACTGTAAGTTTAACATTTATTTTGTTAGACAAAAAGTGTTATTTTAGAATTGAATGTAATTTATACTTATTATAAATTCAATATTAATGACAAGTGCATCGGTGTTATAAAAATATTATTTATCTTAAGTATTGTTGATTAAATAGACGTAACCGATAAAATCATAAATATATTTTAATTAAATTTTTTAATTTACATAAAATGTCAAAATGATAATTTCATGAAAATGGAAGAAGTATTTATTAGTATTACGTTCAAGCAAAGTCAACTTAAATTCATGTACGTAATAAATAATGTTTAGGAATAAATTCTCTTCTTGAACAATTACATTGAATCCACTTTTCCACTAGCTTGACTACATAAAACAAACTTGATTTAAGAAAGGAAAGAAGCAATTTCTATTCTGATAAGACAATGATTATTGAAAAAGAAAAGAATATTGTCTTGTGTTGTGTCTTGTAGACTTTTTAGTGCCATGTAAAATAAGAATGACTTGGATTGCTCATTCAGCTAAAATTAGTTGTTGGTTTGGATAATGATGCATTGAATTTATGAAGACAGTCGTCTTCGTGAGAAAAAAAGTAACAAATTAAACTTAAATTAAGAGACTAATTAGTCCAGATATAATGCGACTAACTTTTAGTGGAACTGACTAAATTTGCTTTGTAGTCTGCTTTTGGATAATGAATTAAAAGGTTAAAGATTTAGCTTTCAAGTTGGTGTAACGTATAAGCTTCAACTTCACATTATTATTACTGTTCTACATATTATATAATTGTATCATTAAAATGTGCATATTTTCCTCTCGTAACTAAACCCCAACTACCATTTCCATCACACTAAAAATGAGATTTAAACAAGGCTTCTATCTAAGCGTCAGTAGTAGGATCCTACGTCACCTGCAGGCATTATGATCATTTTAATGATTGTTATGAATCTTTGGGGTTTGGAATCTTGAGAATTTGTAAGAGAAAATTGTTGTTGCCGTGGTGGTTTAACCGTGGACATTCTCAGTAACTCTTCATTGGTTTTCTAGAACGTAGTTGCAGGTTTTGGGTTCGTGTGAGCTATTGGCTATATATAAGTACTTTTGTCTCTGTTTTAGTTTTGGGTTCCTATTTCGTTTAAATTCTATAATGTTATGCACTGTTTTTGATAGATATTTTGGAAATTTGAAAGGATTTTCCGGTTATATTTATAGCTTTACATCAGAGAAAAAAAAAGTTAATATTCAATAATAAAAAAAAAATTAACATTGTAACCAATAAAATTAAAAAAAAAAACTCGTTATATAAGGTTCGACGACGACACAGTTTTGTCCGTATCTTTCATTCGGTTTTCTTAGAGCATTTTTATCTCAAGTTTTCTAAGGGGATTCTTGCACTGTTCGTGGATCCCACTGACATGTGGAGCCCATGAACAGTGCAAGAACTACTTCTTAAAACTCTTAAATAATAACTGTTTTTGGAGGGTTTCTTACACTGTTTACAGGCCCCACTGACACGTGGCGACCCGTAATTGGTTCGTTTTTATTTTTTATTTTTCTATTTTTTTTAATTAGCAAAATGAAAAAAAAAACAAAAAAAACATGAACCCCTGGATTAATGATGGCCTTACGTACTTAGTCTTGTAATGTTACAGTGTACTTTTGTAATCTCCTAGTTACAAATAAATGGGTGATGTGGGGCCCATACTCTGTGGGCTTACTATTAACTTAAAACAAAAACTCTTTTCACACGTTGGTTGGGCTTTTCACACGTGAAAATGACCGAATCATGTTCTTAAGACAGGATTAGGCCCACATGTCGTCATTTCTTACTTGCGCAGCGCTCCACATGTGACTACTCTCTTTTTGTTCTTTTTTTTTTTCTTATTCCATCAGATTAGATATTGATTCAGGCGTGAAATACAACAGAGGTGAAATATAAGAAAAGACGCATAAGATTAGCTGAAAATAAAGATATCTCCGGAAACTAAATTCCAAACAAAGAGAGACTTAAAACCCAAACAAAAGTGTTTAGTGAAACATTAAATCTAAATTAAACTTGAACATAAGCACCATAATTTTAGATTACAAAAAGAGAAGAAGAGGATCACAGAACCATAATCCACCCAAGGCTTACAAAGATATAACCATATGCTTCAAATATCACACTTTACTTATGTATTTACTCTTTTTACGCAAAATAATCGAATTTTCAAAAAAAAAATTGAAGTTTATGTACGTAATATATACTCCTTCCGTTTTTTTTAATTGACGTTTTAGGGGAAATTTTTTGTTCCAAATTATTTGACGTTTTCAATTTTCTATGTAAAATTTATTAATAATTAATTTTATATGACCAATGATATAATAGCTTCTATTTTATTATTGGTTGTATTGTGGTTAGGTAAACAATTAATGATATTTTTGTTTAGAAAATGATAAAAAATTAAGTGTTTCTTAATCTACGTGCATAATCATAGAACGTCAAATAAATAAAAACGGAAGGAGTATGTCCGAAGCAAACAAAGTAAAAAGTTAAATATTTCTAAAACTGATGTCTAAAAATATTCGACTCGTTAGTGGATAGATATTTTGGAAATTTGAAAAGATTTTCCGGTTATATTTTTAGCTTTACATCAGAGACAAAAAGAGTTAATATTCAATTAAAAAAAAGAAATTTTTTTACATTCTAACCAATAAAATTAAGAAAAAAACTCGTTATATAAGGTTCGACGACAAAGTTAAAGAAAACTTTTTTTTTCATTTTCATACAATTAATGGCATAATAATTTTTTAACTTAATTACTCTCAAAACATTGCAGTTCCTTCTTTAGCTGATGTCGTTTTTCGGAAAGAAATGTTGTTGTTTGATGTCGAAAGTCTGAAAATGGATTTAAAAAAAAAAGTCTGAAAAATGGAGATTTTATCTGAATTTCTTATATCCAAAATTGTGACGTTAATATGTCGTCAGTATTGGCTACTGAGCGCATCAATTGTCAAATGAAGTCAACCAACGTGTTATAAAAATTATTTAAGTCAGTTAACGGATTTAATATAAAGTACATGAAATATATATATATATTATTTGTTCTACAGTAAACCTCTTAAGGATAACAGTTTTTGATTAATAAAATGTATGTAGAATCCATATCTCAGGTCTTAGATCTGGATTAGATCTTCCTAATCAAAAGAAGACTTTTCTAGGTGAGAAAAAGAAGTTTTAGAGTGACTGTAAAACATTTTTTTGTTGCTGTGCATACGGACCAATAAAATAAACATTCTTCAGCTTGTTTGCAATCGATTTAGTCAATATCTTTTAGAGAATTCACGAGGACACTTTTTAAAAAACAAAAGTATATTTTGGAATAAAGTCAGCATGATTACATTTGGAGTTAAATCATGGAGGCCCTAAAAAGAGTTAAATCATTGAGAAGAGCAGTGACAAGTTGTGTTAATAATTAGTGATCATAATTAATATTTACAATGTTCAAGAAATCTGAGATACATCAATTTGTAAATTACTAACGATTAAATGGATTATTTGGGTTTAGTTGAGTTTTATACATTAACAAATTATTGATTTTATATATATATATTATATTTATATAAAATATTTTAGTTTAAAACTATAACTAAAAAAATTATTTTCATAAATTATCAAATTAGATATATAAAATAAAATAGATAAATTTAGGGTTTTTTATTAATATTATTAATTAATTTAACTGATTTAGATTAATTTAGCTTGATTGAAACTATATTAATGCAGTTTACACTAATTTAAAATAATTTAAAACATTTTTTACTGTATAAATATTTTATGAAAATTATTTCTATAACCGATTTAAGTATAGGTAGGAGAATAAATGTTGTCTAAACCAAGTTTAGAACCTTAAATTTATCTCTTTAACGAAGTGATTAGATATAAAAGACCCTTAATCAGTGTCCACATTTTTATTGTATTTGTTAGATTTGTTTGTTTTTCTCGAATTATCAGTTAGTAGTTACGGTACTTTCTTTCGTTGTTTTTTATGCTTTTTATTTGGGTGAGAAATATACATATTATTCAACTTCTGTTTAAACCAAGTTTAGAATATTGAATCTATCTCTTTAACCAAGTGATTAGACATAAAAGACCCTTAATCAGTGTCCATATTTTTTATTGTATTTACTAGATTTGTTTATTTTCTCGAATTATCAGTTAGTAGTTACGATACCTTCTTTCGTTGTTTTTTATACTCTTTATTTTGGGTGAGAAAAATACATATTATTCAACTTTTGTCTAAACCAAGTTTCAGAACCTTGAATCTATTTCTTTAACGAAGTGATTAGACATGACCCTTAATCAGTGTCCACATTTTTTATTGTATTTGCTAGATTTGTTTATTTTCGCGAATTCGAATTATCATTTACTAGTTACGGTACCTTCTTTCTGTTGTTTTTTATACTTTTTATTTTGGGTAAGACAAATACATATTATTCAACTTCGACTTTTTTAGCCAACCATAACGTTTTCTAGGATGCTCAAATGCGATTAAAATCGTCACTGGGCCAAGGAACGAATAGCTTACATGGGCTATATGATTACATATATCATACCAGACTAGCAGTGAATGGGCTTGGATCCATCTCCTTATAATAACCTGAAATTGGTTCGAGCTCGGTTTGTCACGAGACATTAATTAATACGTGACAAATTCTCTATTAACCATTGATTCTGGAAGAAAGTTTTTTTTTAAACTGCTATTTAATTACGAAAAAATTAGACAATTCTCTACTGAAAAAATATTTACCTATTTTATGAAAACTAACATTGACATTTCTAATTTATACGACACTAAACCGTATTATAAATACCCCCGTTTGACGGTTCTAAATACATGATGCTAAAAATCTCATGTAAAATTTTTCCACTAATTTGTATAATCGATAGTAAATCGTATTTTTTGAAACCTGAAACTCATCTCTTAATAAAATATTTAATTAAATCAATGAAGTAAAGGAGTGTCCATAATTTTGAAAGATGGCTTTACAAGAGATTGTACGCACCATTCTTGATTAACTTTTCCTAACTGGGCTCAGAGACCCTCTCAAGTTAACCAGTTTTCCTTCCATATCAAATCCGGTTCTGGTCTCAGCTACTCATCAAAACCGAACCAATCGAACAAAACCCTGCATGTGCCAATGGCCATGGTAAATATTACATTTGCTATATACAGATTTCGACAAATAGAATAATGTGAATAATCATCATCATGCGGCATATCTTCATATATCTTGATAGTGGAACGCAATAATGCAATATGCATATACAAATGGAGCATATATGTAAACCTACATCATTGAGGCTTACGACTTGTAAACGTCGACTCTGATTGACAAAGTCAATCTTCCAATACCAAGCACTTTCTAAAATGTCTACTATATATTTGTCAAACAAAATTTTAATGGATCTTAGATTCCCATGATTACAATATTTGAAATCTTTTAAAAAAATCACACCCTCGGATCAAATATATCTTCACACTAACCCTATATTTATTTTTGCATCAAGGATCAAAATATTTTCCTAAGTTAGATATATTTTTTAACAAACAACCCCAGGAGTGTCATTAACTCATTGGTATAACCGACCTCTTACGGTCAAGGTTCACCACTGATATTATTATGAATCACAACAATTTGTTATAGAGTGAGTTAACCGCCTCTGAATGAAGATAATAAAATATCTATTCATTTAAGATCGTTGGATATTGATTCGATCAAGTAGGTTATAATGGAGCATGAGGTTCTTGTATAGATGTTAAATCAATGGAGTAAGTGGCTGCTTTGTGTAAAGATTCACACTGTCGCTTTGTTCCTTTTCTTTCCATTGCTACACAAGTCGATCTTTCACTAACGTCGTATGTACAATCTTTCACTGATTTAACGTTTTTAGGTTTAGTGTAGTTCCACTCGATATTCAACTAAATATATATAGTTTCAATTAATCATTATTATGATGCCTTGCAAGAACTATAAATGAAAATATAACAAGTATCAATTAGAAGGCTATATCTGATAATGATTTTTTAATATATCATCATAATCTACACCTTCAATTAATTAGCACTTAGCACACACACATTTTCATGTTCCATTGATGGAACACACATCCAAGGCCAACATTTTATCCATAAGTTACTTATAGTGTCTCGTTATAATATAATTAAAGCCTATATGATTTAGTCAAACAAAGTGCTACTAGCTAGTAATAATTATAATCACCACATCTGATGCAACAATGATTAAGCAACGGACATAGACCTCTTTAGAGTTTACAAGTTGCATATAATTTCGATAGTGATAAAACATTGTAACTAGAACTTTATAATGAACTAATGGCACGATTAGATGGCGAGTTGAGGTGCAATCTAAGATAAGATGTTTGTAAAAACGACAAAAGCTTGCCAAAAAGATAGAGAAAGACAAAGTAAAAAAAGGAAAAGAAATGCACATTATGATTAAGACCCTCGAACTTACACAAAAACACAAATCCACAAAGCTTTAGATAAGATACAAAGATGAATCCACGTTAGAGGCTTTAATTAACCAAAATAATATGCATTGTGTAACAATGCAACGTACACTTATTTTCTATATATAATGTAA
Source organism: Moricandia moricandioides (assembly GCA_905132885.1). Classification (NCBI taxonomy): domain Eukaryota; kingdom Viridiplantae; phylum Streptophyta; class Magnoliopsida; order Brassicales; family Brassicaceae; genus Moricandia; species Moricandia moricandioides. The sequence goes on along the minus strand of CAJHQQ010001426.1, from coordinate 6,426 downwards.
ACTATTTATATCGTCGATACAATTGAATAGAAAGGAAATTATTATCTCGTCGGTAGAAATTGGAATACTTATCTATATCTTTTTCGTTTTTCATCCACTCGAATCTAAGAACTTTTTTCTATTAAATCTGGCTTAAAATCCGGAGCATGCAGCTTTTTGTAAAATAATGAAGATAGAAAGGTATATCTATGACTAACGGTATATCGTATAAATATGGAATAGACGAAAATATGATACATGAAACATATATTATGAATGTAAATATATATTAGATGAATTAAAAACCCCAGTAAACTCTTTTGGAATATGATGTATGTTGTAAACTGCTTAACATCAATACTAAACACACTAACATAGAGTTTCGTGATTCATTACTGATCTTTTTAAATGACTTTCACACATTAATCCAATAATCCAAAGTTTTATTATAGGTCAAAACTTTAAAACATATTCCCGATTTTGGGAAAGCATAGTATAAAATAAAAAGGTGGTTTGTGGAGACCACACGTCTTTATTTGGGAACACTGCTCAATATTGCTACTGCGGCTAAGTGGCAAAGACCTACCCCTACTGTTTCTTTCCACTTTTCATGCCTCGTGTGGGCCCAACAATGAGAGCCCATGGGCCCAAAACTTTTCGAGATTCTCTTTTCTTCCTCATCCTCAAGTCTCATCATCTTCGCTGCAATTATTGGTGATTTAGTAAATCTCCCTTCGCTTAGTGAAACTTGTATTTAGCTAAAACATTACTAGTTTTTATTCAGTAAATAGTGGTTTCATTTTATTTTATAAAGTGTTATTGCACTGACATAAAGTTACATAATTCTACTTGTTTCAATCAAATTCACAGATTAATAAGAACTCTATTTGAGTTATCTATAATTATTGGTGCACACATGAAGACGAATTACATAAAGAAAGCGTATTTTAGCTGTTAGCTCAAATGCATGGTAGCATAACATGCGCCTTCAAGAGAAAGAAAATTGTTTTTAAATAAAGTAGAAAAAAAAACAGGAGAAAGAAAGAGACAAGGGCAGAATCGGAAAGTTAACAGGACGCTTTCTGTGACCTGTCGGGGAGTAGATGTCTATACATACGTAAATGTGTATATATAGGTTCATACATGTAATATACAATTTGTCAAATACTACCATTTTTCTATACTCTATTTTAAGATAAATCTAATGTATAGTGAGTTGTGTTTAAACCCCAAAGAGGAAAGAATTTACTTCTAATTATTGAATATTTAAAAAATATAAATTACGTATATTTATTCAAACAAATAAAAGAAGAGAAAGCTCTAGCTTTTGTTTATCACACAAGTTTTTATTTTTCTTCTTCTTCTTCCTCTCTCTCTCTCACACAGAAAGTGTTTTTACTGTTTTCTCTAATCACTATATGCTTCAACAGTTACTCCACATTCATATACCTGAGAATGTCTGAATCCGTAGCAGCAGAGCATGATTACATAGGTTTATCTGAGTTCCCAACCATGGAAGTAACACCAATGTCTGACATAACCAAAACCAGAGACAACAACAAAAACGACGACGTTCTTAATTTCAAGGCCACCGAGTTAAGACTCGGTTTACCCGGTTCTGAGTCACCGGAACGAGTTGACCAACGTTTCTTGTCTCTCAAGAGCTCATGTTCTGTGTCAGGTGCCAAAAGGGTGTTTTCTGACGCCATAAATGGGTCTACTAAATGGGTCTTCTCTCCTGGATCCACTACTGATGTCGGGTCGGGTTCCGGTAGCTCCGTGAAAGACGTTAAACCGGCCGTTTTGGTTAAGGAGAAGAAGAGCTCTGCAGCAGCAGCTCCAGCTTCGAAGTAAGATAAAGAAAAGCTCTCTCCTTTCTTGCTGGAAACTCTGTTACAGAGACATCTCTGTTTTAGACCTTTTATGTTTTTCTTTTTGGGGGTTTGATGGAGCAGGGCACAAGTTGTGGGTTGGCCACCGATTAGATCATTCAGGAAGAACACAATGGCTTCTTCTCAATCTCAGAAACAAGGTGGTGGTGATAATAACAACAATAACTCAGAGGCTGAAGGAGAAGCAAAGTCTGGACCTGAGCCTTGCTTGTATGTTAAAGTGAGCATGGAAGGTGCTCCTTACTTGAGGAAAATTGATCTCAAGACTTACAAGAGCTACGTTGAGCTCTCTTCTGCTCTTGAGAAAATGTTCAGCTGCTTCACTATTGGTATAGTTTATAGTCTCTTTTACTGAGATAGTACCTGTGACTCTGTGAGTGTGACTGAGTTAGTGTAACTGTTTTCTCTTGTTTGTTTTACAGGTCAGTTTGGGTCTCATGGAGGATGTGGCCGAGATGGGTTAAACGAGAGTCGCTTGACCGATCTCTTGCGTGGTTCTGAGTATGTTGTTACTTATGAAGACAAAGACAGTGACTGGATGCTGGTCGGTGATGTCCCTTGGGAGTAAGTCTCTGATTGCTCATTTTCAGAAACCACTAAGATCAATCAACAACTTAACCTAACTGGTGAATATAGATCAGTTAAACTATTTACTGTCTTTTCTCTGCAGAATGTTTATATGTTCCTGCAAGAAGCTGAGAATCATGAAGAGCTCTGAGGCTATCGGCTTAGGTTAGTCTTCCTTCTCTAAACTCTTGCTCCTTAAACTTTTCTTCAGGGAAAGAAACATATCAGTAATGAATATCTCATAAAGGATGCGACTTGGTCCTTTCCAAGCCCTTGAAACACTAAGAACTGTCCCTTACTACTGCACGAAATGAAGAAACTATCCCTAACACAAATCTTGCTTGCTTGCAGCTCCAAGGGTGATGGAGAAATGCAGAAGCCGGAACTAGTAAATGTGATGATGATATATGATTTGGAAGAAAAAAAAGATGTTATTAAGAAATGTAATAACCATTTTGTTCTCAAGTATTCTTGTGTGTTTTGTGTGCTAAGAGTGATGTTTGATCTTTCTCAAAACAGCTAATAAGGGGCCTCTTCCTCTTACTTCTGTCTCTAATCCATCAGATGGGTTTTTGTGTATGTGTGTTTTGCTAAGTAAGACTTCATAACTCATTATGTATAAAAAGATTGTTAGTGTGCAATATGCAGTTTTTAACTTCATTTCGATGTAATCTTGAGAGCAACATCCTCAGAAGCTCCTGAAGCAGACCTCACTATAGAAACATTCTCTAGTTCATAGTTTGATATCTCCATTGATAGAACTATTGGATTCAAACATACTGATACGGACATATACAAAGGGTCCACTTACTAGAGTTTACACATTTTATATTACAGAACCTAATCCTCAGTTTGCTTCTATTCACAAAACGAAACTGGAAACCCGAAAGGCTTACATAAGTTGCAGAATAACTCCGATTTGCTTCCTTATGTCTCTCAATTCTTCTGGAAGTTCCAGCTTCTCTTGCTAAGGCTGTTCACTAGCCAGCCAAAGTCAAGTAGATTTTGCCCGTATTGTATCTTCACGAGGTAGCTTCTGTAGGGTATCAATATGTTTTTAAGACCTGAGAGCATTCGAGATAGATCGTTTCAACATATCATCAAATGGAGAGTGGACACATTGATTAAATAGCATCCTGATCAAATGTGACTACATTTGACAAAAGAGATCTCGTTTCCTACCAACCTATGACTTAGATCCAAGGCATGCCCGCAAAAGAGAAACGTATAGAACATTGTCGTTACCTGTTATGCACATAGTCTTATAGAAGTGAGCAACTTGCGCATCTCCCCTTGTAACAACGCGCTTGTTAGATTCCAAACACTCAAGAAACGCCATGTCGGCTTTCAACAACTCAGCCTGGTCATGAGTATCATAACCAATATCATGGCAATAACAACAATGGTCTAACCAATCAATAGGTCTCTGATCCCATATCGGTGAACCCCCATCTTTCCCACTAGACCAGTTGGGTCCACAATAATGCCCGTACCTCGGGAAAAGCTGCGAAAGAAACGCTCTCGGTCCTGTGTGCCACGGAACCTTCGAGACATAGGGTCTAAACCGATACACAGTACTCACAGTATTAACTCTCGAAGACCTGCGAGACACTGCATGCCTTTTCAACCCTCTGTTGATAGTAGTGGGTTTCTGCTTCTCATCACGTGAAGTTGCAGCCCAAGGAAACACAGAACCAAGGGAGAAAGTCCATATCTTTATACCAAACAAGCTTTGCTCTTGATCTTGCTGTTCAAGGAGAGTAGTGGATGTCACGGTTTCTACCATAGCTACATCTTTCTTCGAGCTAGTGTTGTTAAACCAGGAGATACTCGGCAACCCAAAGTTCATCTGTAAACGAACACAGTACATGCAATGACTTCAGCAACTAAAAAAAACAAGACTTTGTTTATGCAACTCCTTGAAACAGAGCTTTCTTTTGTAATGATCCAGACAAGAAGACAAGTTCTAGTTTTTCAGACATGGGTTAGTTTAAAAAAAAGGAATAAACTTTGGTCTGTGTAAGACGAGAGTGTTTGGGATAACAACTTTCTAAATTTCATGATAATGCAAAGAGAGTAGTTTCAATAGATGATGATGATGAACAGGTCGAGATCTTTAATAAACATATAAAATTGATTAAATCTAAATTACATTAGATCAGATCTCTAAAAGGGAAATAGAATCAGAATGACTGAATCAAAATAACATGCACTTAGAATGAAAAATGAAATTCACAAACCTGAGCTGGAAAATTTACAGACACGCTACGAGGAAGACAGCTTCTTCGTTTTCCTTCACAAATCGTATAGTTTTATCTAACCTTTTTTTATTAGGCCGACATCTTGAATGGGCCGGCATCTTTAGTGGGCCGGCTTATAACCCACATATGGGAACTAGATTATCACAAAAGTCAAAGTCTTCAACATGTAATTTTCTGAGCTAGTGATTGGTTAAGGGACCAGAGACAATGACTATTCAGTATTTGGTACAAAGACTTTAGCTTCTTTTTTTTGACCAGTCGGTTCAACCCGATTGATCGGAAGGAGAATTAGATACTCATATCAACTGATCACATATGTGAATAAATTTGAGTTTATGTTTCATTTTGAAATCCGCTTTACCATTTGATCACGCTTGTGTAGTTAATGACTATTCAACATTTGGTACAAAGACTTAGCTTATATTCAGACCAAACATATGGTAAGATCATTCATCAGGAAAAAACAAGATTTTCAAAACGATGAATATGTTTGTGCTAGTGATTGTTTTTCATCTTCTTCTGCAATTCATTTCAAACAAAGCAGTTTCTCAAAGTGAAGAAGGGGAGTTTTACTTATACAACAGCTATGGAATTGCGTTGACTCCAATGGCATATTAACGCTCACAAACTCAACTGGCTTCAAGTCAAGTCTTCTACAACTTACCAGTTCGTTTCAAGAACTCAAGAAACGGTACAGTCTCTTCCTTCTCCACCACCTTTGTTTTCGCTATAGTCCCAATATTTCAAGGCCATGGAATGGCTTTTCTCATCTGTCCCACCAAAGGCTTGCCCCATAGTTCTCCCAGAACAACATCTAGGACTCTTTAACTTGGCCAACAATGGAGATCCCTCGAATCATATCGTAGCACTGAGTTCGATACCTTCTCAAGTTTGGTGACATAGATCATAACCATGTTGTCAATAGCTTGCTATCAGAGGTAGCTTCCACAGCAAAGAAGATGATACTTTCAAAAACATGTCTCTTGTAAACCGTAAGCCGATACAAGCATGGGTTGAATATGATTCATCAAAGAAACAGCTTAACGTCACACTTCATCCTCCTCATCTCTCTAAGCCAAAGATTCCATTGCTTTCTTTAAGCAAAGACTTGTCACCGTATCTTCTCGAGTCTATGTACATTGGCTTCACTCAATATATTCTAGGTTGGACATTCAAGCTCAATGGAGAAGCTTCAAACCTAGACATATCTCGTCTTCCAAAACTTCCTGATGATGACAATCAAGAAAGTGGTCTGAAAGGATCTTGGCCATTAGTTTGAGTTTAACGGGCTTTACTGTCCTTGTCTTCTTGGCCATAAGTTTTGTGCTTTTCTTGAAAAGGAAGAAGTTAACGGAAGTTCTTGAAGATTGGGAGGTCCAGTTTGGTCCTCACAGGTTTGCTTACAAAGATCTTTACGTTGCTACAAAGGGTTTCAAGAACAGCGAGCTTCTTGGTAAAGGAGGGTTTGGGAAAGTCTACAAAGGTACATTAGTCACGTCCAAGATAGACATCGCGGTGAAGAAAGTTTCTCATGATTCAAGACAAGGAATGAGAGAGTTCGTAGCAGAGATCTCCACCATTGGACGTCTCAGACATGCTAATTTAGTTACGCTTCTTGGTTACTGTAGATGCAAGGAGGAGCTTTATTTGGTTTACGACTGTATGCCAAAGGGCAGTCTTGATAAGTCTCTCTACCACAAAAAAGAACAGAGTCTTGACTGGTCACA